>SNQJ01S0033470.1:98354-115587 GCA_010110895.2 Picea sitchensis | reverse complement strand
AGAGCAACGTCGGGTCGCACAAAAGGAGAAAGAGGACTTTCAATTCAAGTTTGAAGGAGAAAGAGCACAATCCAAGCAAGACAAAGAATAGTTTCTCATGGAACAACAGGGAGTCAAAGAAGCAGTAGACAAAGCACTGTACTTTGTGAAAGGCTTAGAGCCAAAGGCAGAAGACCGAGTGGAGCATCAAGTAGCGCAGCTAGCAGAAGCTATCCATCAGCTACATCAAAGAATAACATACTTAGAGCTCTAAACAGTGTCCAGCACTCCGTCGGATGTAGAGATCAAAGAGAAGCAATTGCTCGAAGCGCAGTTGAAAGAATCAAGGCCCTCGCCATGGAATGTAAACAATTAAGTGATCGCAATGCCCAGACTTATGAGCGACTCATTGAGGATTCTGAATTAAAGGCACTGGAGTCACAACTCCAGTAGGCAAAGCAGCAAGCATAAACAATACAGGCGCAGTTGAAGCCCCTGTCAGCAGTCGAAAGGATGAAGCAATCCCAAGAACATCGTTGTTGGTCTCCAATCTACTGATGTAAATTAGAGTGTATTTGATTGTCAATCCAGTGTTTATAAGACTTAGAGACACATCCAAAATGTATGGACTTAGAGACAAATTTAGTTCTTTAAATGGAAATAATTCAAAAGATAATCTAAGTGTTGAGTATGAAACAAATGCTAAGCTTATTTACAGAAGGTGTATTCATAGATCTCTTACCATTAATCAGCAAGCTAAAGTAAAAGCATTCAACCAATATTAAACATTCAAATTAGTAAGCATTCAAACTAGTTTAGAGGCTTGTAAATGTCAGAAAGACTAAACCCTTTTACAAGAGATGCATTCTTAGCTTTCCCACATTCATCAGCAACATAACTAATTTTGAAATCAAGTAAAACACAACAGCATTACCTACAACAAAATGTAAAGTGAACTAAAGCTCATACCAAAATTTACTTGAAAATAATGAAAAAGGAGAAGTGTACTAGCTTAGCAAAGGGGGCCTTCCAATGCTTCACTTGTACACCTAAAGTTGTCTCAGTTAAGAAGGAACTTCCAAAAGCATTCACATAATCATCTCATAAACGTCATCAAGAACAAAACACCAAACTGATCTCAAGACTGAAAATTCAGAGTTTTCTTCATTAATATCAGATGTCATACAAGTCCATGTCTTGAAGTATTTATACAAGAAGTTTGAAACTGAAAATGCTAAGAAGTCTCCTAAGATGATGATCAGATCCATAAAATATGCTAGGAAGGTCAAATACCCCCTTCAAATCCATAAAATATGCACAAATCCCAAGAAAATCTAAAATTGTCCATGATTTTCTGCTAAAATAGGGTATTTTCTGTTGAAGTGGCCTTGTTTGACCAGCGTTGACCGAGCACCTGGAAAGTTCAGATCTCGAACCTGATAGGTATTCATCCATCCTTGTACATCAAGGATCATGACACATGACTCTGATTTCACCCAGATGTCCAGAAAGTACACGAACCTTGGAGAAATTACGGGATTTAGTCAAATCCTGTAATTTATGATAAATTTTTAATTTTAATACTGAAAATTCAAAAATTCAATTCTTAAGCTAAGGAATGATAAATGTACCTTCAATAGGCTGTTTTATGGAAAACATGGAATAAAATGAAGGCAAAATGGATGGTTTTGGAGACAAAAGTATGGTTTTATGGAGTGAAAGAAAGCATAAAAATGTACTCAACAAGCGCAATGCCCAACAACAGGTGCACACCATTCAGAGCAGAGTAATGCAAGTGACTCGAAGACTCCAACCAATTCAGGATGAGGCTTGCCAACTATTAGCAGATATTGAAGGCCGAGGAACAGAACTGGAGCAAGTCGTCACTGCAGCTGAACAACGCTTAGAGGGACCTGTCAACGAAGCAATAATCCAAGAGTTCACCGAACAGGAGGTCGTGGCACAACAACAGGTCGAAGCAGCTCAAGCCAAGCTCGAGGCTTTCGAAGTATAGCTACCCAGACCAGAGTGACTCGGGACGAGTCACGGGTGAGTGTTGGGGGCTTGTTGGCCTTTGACCAAGTCTTGAGGATCCTTGGTCAGGTTTGACCTACTTTTGGGACTTCGATAAGCTGTCGAAGGCGAAGCACAAGTCGAAGCAAAGATCGCGGGATCTCTGCCCCTTTTTAGGGCCTTTTGGGTTTTGGGCTTATGTAACGGGTATGGGGATGTCGACCCATGAGTTTACCCATGTTTAGGCCTCTTTTGTAATGTATAAATAGAAAGTTAGGCGATGTAAGTAAGTGTGTGTGTGTGTGTGTGTGTGTGTGTGTGTATGCTAAGTGCAAAAGCACAAGTGTGTGATACCAAGTGCCAAGTGAAAGTGATAGTGTACATGTTTTGTGCATGATATGTGAGACTTGCAAGGCTAAGTGCAAGTGACTGTAAGAGATTGAGTAGAATCTTTGTGTTGTAACCTAGCTTAAGGAAGGAGGATCTGGTGAGGTGCGCGCAGATCTCTTGTCCTATGCAGAGTAGGATCTTGTGGCTCTGTGCATGTAGTTGATTGACCGAAGATAATAAAAGATAAGAAGATTTGGTGTACGTAGCCCCAGGCTGGAGGTGAACCACGTATATCCTGTGTTGCTATGCTTTGCGCGATGTATTGATGTGTTTACTTGCTTAAGTGCTTTGATATAGATGAATGATAGATAGATTTGTTAATCCTTTATGCTTAATAATATGGATGAATGTTAGATCTAACCTATGTGAATGTGCTTAGTGCTTGAATATGCTAGATCTGGATGAAAACTGCGGTGCTCTGTAATTAGGGTTTTATCTGCGAAGTAGATACTGGTTAAATACTGATGAACTGTAACTGTTAAGTGATTTGTTAAGGTGTTGTAATCACAGGTCGGTGTCCCAGCTAAGGTTGCAGACGTCTGAGTCCTGCAACCACCCTTGCATCTACCTCAGGTGAGACTTCATCTGCTTCGCAGGTGTTGCCGAAAGGGCCGGTAGTTAGGGTTTTTTTGGTGCATTGTTGTAGCATTGAACCCTGGGTCTGCCCTTGTGCCAACAGTCCTCCTTTGAGTAATTGATCAAAACAATCATCAAAACTTATTCTTTGAGCTTCCCACTAACCATCTCTAACCCTATAATAGCCTAACCTACTAACAACATTGTTGTTGTTACTAAAGTAAGCTACAACCATTAATCACAGAATTAAAAGCTTCTAAAAGCAATTGAAAAGGCTGATTTATACATTGTCTTGTTTGCTTCTAACAAATGTTAGTATTATGATTTCAATGGCTAATGATTCTTAGTCATTTCGAAGTTATTTCAAGGCATCTAATGTGAAGTATTGCCTTACAAATATTGTTGTTGTAATTCTCTATTTACTTCATTATTATTAGCCAATTGCTTTTATTGATAAAGTCTATGGTTTTATGAAGTGCTAACCAATAAGTGTACTTGCAAATATATATAGTTTCTTGTTGCTTTGTTCTAGGCAGGTACACTTTGACATATTATCTTTTCATTGGTTATAAAACCGGACTTTCTGATCGGTGGTGACTTGTGAGAGGGGATATTTATCTAGCCTTTTGACTTTGCCTTCTCAAACCCCCAGGTCACTGGGGATGTCTCCCGTGGGCCTACCACCCTAAATAGAAAGAGACATCTTATTGAGGTGGCAGTGATAGGATAGTCTCCAGTTACTCCAATTTTCTCCCCTTTAACCTTTTCTTCTATCAAAGTACAAATTGTGCGATAACATTTTGGCACCATTGCTAGGGAACACTAAGTCAATATTCCTCAAACGACACTTTTTAGGTAAGCCTTTATCTAGAGAACTTTTCTTACAAGCTTACATGGCGACTCCAGTGAGGGTGATCTCCTCATCCCTTTGATAATTTCAAGAAGATTATCTAGCGACTCCACTAACCTTTTCCTGGGTGCCACCTTACTCTCAATTATGTGATATTTTCAAGTAATGGGATCATGGCATCCTAGGAACAAGTGTATTCGACTATTGATTTCAAAAGTGTTCAAGGATACCCAATGTGTTTTGATACAAAATGGTCAAGCAACCCTCCAAGATTTGAAGGGGCCCTCCCAATTCCTTACATTGAAGAATTTTTTAAGTATATAAGCAAGATAGAATTGGGAGGGGAGGATGTTCTGGTAAAATTATTCATACTCTCTCTACCATCCTTTTTGCAAGATTGGTTTAAAGGTTGTTGCGAAGATAGGGATATATCATCTTTCATACACCTCATCAATAGGTTTATTGACTTTGTCAAACCACATTGCCAAACGTATGAAGATGCCCTTCAAAATCTCACAATAGCCTTAGAGGACTAAGGATTCACCACTAAGATTGTAGAATATCTCAGGGATGTATATCATGCTCAATACCAAGAACCTTCTGATATGAAAGAAGAGATTTATGAAGGAAGTTGTCAACCCCTTGAAGAGGAGTAGGATTTCTCCCATGATTCGATAGAATGCAGTGAAACTAGAGAAGTGAATTATGAGGATGAAGCATTGGTAATCGCTCCTCCATCCGACGAAGCTCTCCAAGATCCTATCTCTCTTATACAAGATGAAGAGAATGAGCCAAAAGATGTAGAGGCAAGTCTTCCATTTGATGAAGATATCCAAATACTTGAAGCTCCTGCACAGGAAGAAGTAAGCAAGGTGAGTTACTTCTCTTTCCAAGTTTTTAATGATTCTCTATCCTATGATGTGGAAAGTGAAGAAGTGTTGGATGTTCCAACCCCTTCATGTTATGATGAAGATGATGACTTTGTTGATAATATTGATGAATTCAGACATGTCAGGAAGCGTAAATGGGATGTGATTGGATATGATAGGGATCCCATTTACGACATTGAGGGTCATGTCCAAAAGTTTCCTTTACCATTATCACATGAAGTTACTAATAAATTTGGCATTTGACAACAAGAACATGACATGATTACAGATACTTTTCAAACACCCAAGGATGACCTAGTCCTTTATTCTCCTAATGATTTTTGGTCATACCTTGATGATTTTGATGAATACTCCTCTGAGCACTTGGATTTATTCTATGAACAAAGTCATCAACCATCATTGTGCTTAGATCTTGATAAGAGCGAGGAAGTCGTTTGACTAAAGTAGAATCCATGTGATAATATTCTCCAGCCACCTTCAATTACTTTATCTTGTTGTGTCATTAAAGGTGTAGTTGGGAAGTATGTCTTTTGTATTGAGTTTCCTCTGAGGAAAACCCTAGAGTTCAAGGGTAGGTTGAATACCTCAAGAGAGGTATGTCGTCTCAGTCTTTTAGCCGTCCATTAAGAGTTTGTTAGTCGTGTTCTAGGTCCTTTCTAGTCCTTTCCCAGACTTCAAATTGTGAAGACATCCAAGGTAGCCAGATTTCAGACCCTTTGAGTCAGTCTTTTGAACCTTTGATTTTTCACGATCCTTTTCTAAGATGGATTGAACACTTTCTTGAGAGTATGACTTGGCACCACTTTTTCCCTCCCACCCTCTTCCATGAGCTAGACCTTACAATTTCCAATGATACAATATATTTTTTAACTCATGTTATTTTGGGGCTTAACTTATCATTGCTTTGGTTTATGATGAAGCACAGAGGCAGGTATGGGGAGGCATTGCTAGGATGGATTCACTGGTTATTTGACTATTCCTAGCATTCAACCAATAGGTAAGTAGAGATAAGTAGGTAGGCATTTGCATTTATTGTATATACCATTTGCATTTCATGCTAGAGTAGTTGTATTTCCATTTGTATATATATGTTTGCTTTCTTTTTCTCTAATATATATATGTGAGCCAGGGGTGATATCACCACCCCAAATGATTACTAATAATCTTATGTTGAGATCAAGCAGGTCATAGGTTATGTCAGAGATGTTGATGTTCTCATGCGCTCTACAATGACCACATGCCCTCGAGTTGGAGCAAGATTTTATCCCCTGGCCTAGGGATAACTAAGGAGATTATGTCTCGAGGCCCACATGTCCTAGACATGGAGTATCGAGAACCATATCGACTTAAGAATAGCCCTCGAGGACCCATCCTTTTCTTCTTCAACACCTCCACTTTGTCAGCAGCAGCACCATCCATCGCATCGGTCTGGTCTTGCAGCAGAAATGGGTCTTGCTCCATGAGGTAATGAGTCTGGGTATCATGGTATGTGTCACTCTTATTCTGAAAACATTTGAATATGTGCATTTAATTCATTTTTGGTTCTAATGTGTGCTTGGACCTTATGCCTTTCCACTTGACCACACTTGGGGGGAATGACATGATGCCCTAGTAAGTTGATTCCCACAGGGTTTGAGTTTCCACTGGGGGGATTCATGAAAGGTCATTGTCCGCTCCCACCATACTTACCACTTTTCATATTTTTCCCACTCATCCATACCATACACTGGTTCGGGCATTGGGTTGGCCAAAATATCAAAGGGTTGTACCTTACCTTGTGGGAAGAAGGGGCCAAAGGCCGAGAGGGTAAAAGTAGTTGGAAAAAGATAAAAGCCAAAAGAATGAAACCTTGAGATGCTTCGCCCAGGGATCCCAGAGACATCAATAAAAGGCTTCTCAGCAAGAAACAGAGGGACCCATAAAAATAATAAATCAAGACCTAGTTAGAGGATAGGGGGTCTCATCACGAGCCAACATATTAGGTCCATGGGCATGTAGCGGTATGACACTATCATTCAGTTGATCACCACGTCGGGGTAGTGGCTCTTGGTGGCATAGCGAAGGGAAAGGGAGTCTCATCACGAGACAACCTTCTCATTTACGTGAAATGCTTGTGGGTAACATTGTCACCACTGGTCACCACGTCAGGGCAGTGTCCCCTAACTAGCCTCTTGAAAGAAAAAGCAATAAGAATAAAAGATAAAAGGCATGAATGGGATTGGAAACATTTGCATCCATGACAAGGTGCAGTTCACCCTCTTCGGAGGCACCCACATGTAAGCCATACATTTCCCTGTTATCACTGCACCCATTGGCCAGACATCCCCTACCACCTCATCCACTTGCATGGCCTAGATTTGACTTCACTCGGGAACATCCCACATCCAATGAGCATTAACCCAATAGGACGTCTTAGTATCCCTTCCAAACTTGGCTTGTAGAATGGCATAATGTCTTTGAGCACTTGTCCAGGTAAAGGGGGGTTTCATGCACATGTTTAAATAACTTGATGATTAGATGTGATTGACATTGCTATGATCCCTGTGACTTATGAGCCCATGGAGGGAGTATTCGTTGATGTTGCAGGGCCACACCTAATGGACTAGTACACATGGGGAAATGATTAGTCCATGCCTCCATGGGGCTAAAAGCCCACCAGATGGATGTTGACACCCCAGCCAGAGGCATAGACAAATCAGGGGTTTGCACCAGAGAGAGAGGAGGACGTTCCACCAGGGACAACCTGACAGGCCTGGAACTAAGGGGGTCTTGCCCTTTTCACCATGATGTAGGCCTTGGAAGGCCCATGACATTACCCAGGTCACCCAACATTCTGGATACTTTGGAGGCAATTGTGTTCCAAGTGGCACATGTGGCAGGATCTTGAGGCCCAAGGAGGCCTAACATTTTGCTCCAGGAGGCTAACGTTGCCCTAAAAGGGCCTAACGTCACCCTAAAAGGGCCTAACGTCACCCTAAAAGGGCATGAAGTCATCTTTACATCTTGATTTAGGGTTTTATTATGACATTTAATGTAAAAAATGGATATTATGTATAACTGGCCATGTCGACCTTTTTGACCTAATTATGGTCATTGTAACTGTATAAATAAGGGGAAAATCACTCTTATTTTTCATCATCTTTCACTCACACTTGTGAGGACTGAAATTTGCACCCTCCTTAGGGTTTCTTGGCTGAAATTTTAGGGGCACTTGTTGAGGAAGGCTAAATTTGGATTATTTTGGCAAGTTTCTTGGTGGATGTGTTCAACTAGGGTTCTTCTTGATGAATTCTTGATGTATGTAAGTGATATTTCTGCAATTCTTCTTAATTGAATAGTTATATTTTTATTTATCTTTCATTTACATTCAAGATTATGAAATTGCTTGATTAAACCCTAGGAACACTAGCACATGTTGTTGTCCTAGCTTCAAAAGCTTTCACCTACTAGAGCTTGTCAAGAGACCACTTTCCTTGAAGCATATGCTAAGGCATTGGCATTGCAACACCTTAGTCTTACTTGCTTCATCTTAGCCGATTTTGCTTCATCATTGAGTTAAGGAGGGAGGAAATTCTACTAAGGCCTAGGGTTACCTACACCTTAGTAGCTAGTTTTCCCTAGGGTTTGATAATTGGAGCCTTGGGTTACCAACACTCCAATCTATCAATCTCTCTTGTCATTGACTCTCCTACTATCATTTTCTTCAACATTTGTTGCCATATCATTGACTCCATTTTCCCTAAAGCACTAGTCTAAGTCCTCCTTTGAGTAATTGATCAAAACAACCATCAAAACCTATTCTTTTAGCTTCCCACTAACCATCTCTAACCCTAGAACAACCTAACCTACTAACAACATTGTTGTTGTTACTAAAGTAAGCTACAATAATTAATCGCAGCATTAAAATCTTCTAAAAGCAATTGAAAAGTCTGATTTATACATTGTCTTGTTTGCTTCTAGCAAATGCTAGTATTATGATTTCAATGGCTAATGTTTCTTAGTCATTTCGAAGCTATTTCAAGGCATCTAAAGTGAAGTATTGCCTTACAAATATTGTTGTTGTAATTTTATGTTTACTTCATTATTATCAGCCAATTGCTTTTATTGAGAATGTTTATGGTTTTATGAAGTGCTAACCAACAAGTGTACTTGCAAATATATATATAGTTTTTTGTTGCTTTGTTCCGGGCAGGTACACTTTGACATATTATCTTTTCATTGGTTATAAAACCAGACTTTTTGATCGGTGGTGACTTGTGAGAGGGGATATTTATCTAACCTTTTGACTTTGGCTTCTCAAACCCCCAAGTCACCGGGGACGTCTCCCCTGGGCCTACCACCTTAAATAGAAAGAGACATCCTAATGAGGTGACAGTGATAGGATAGTCTCCAGTATCACCAATCTGCTCTCCTTTAACCTTTTCTTCTATCAAAGTACAAATTGTGCGATAACACTATGCAATACCTGGTCGATGTTGTCATGTACAATGGAGTTTGTATCTATTTCATAACACTCAACATCTATTATTTGCTTCATCTTTTAAGTTGTGATTTTCAAGATGTTTCTTAGCTATATTTAGATAATATGCAAATAGGAAAAAAAGAAAAATGAAAACTATAAGTTCTTAACTGCATAGCAATTATGCTATGTATCCTTCAACCTTCTTTGTGTCAAATTCAATGCCCCATGGTTGCTATAGCATATGACAAACAAACAAAGTTATAGTGAGAATTTAAGCATATAGAAGAGATAATGCAAATAAAATAACACTATAAATTTGCTCTGCACAAAGATCGAGTATTTAAGACATATCATTTTTGAACTTATTCTAGGTGTGCATCTTATAAGCATTTCGATAGCCATTGTATATAGATTTACAGTCCTATTCACCATTTATTTTCATCCCCACTCTTCACAAATTAACACCAAATATATCTGAAATAACTTGTTGATGTCTTCCACTCAGAAAACCCATATAGATGGTTTGTTGGATAAACAAAAGTGGAAGAACTAGGCATTATAGACTTTTACCAGAAGAACGGAACCAACACACAACACAACTTCTTAAGGTTTAAATTATCTTACAAGACGAAGAAGATATTCTAAGATGTTTCAATTATCTTACAACATGGAGAAGATATTCTAAAACTGGGTACTGGGAAACTCAGTCTGATACAAATCAATGAACTGCCCATTCAGATTACAAAGAATCATTTCCACAAGACGAGGTTCAGATCTGAAAACGGTGACGAAAGATGATTTGCAAGACCCAAAATCCATCATAAAACCAACAACTATATGTGGTTTTTGACTTAGAGAATAAAAGCATGCCCTGTCATAACTTGCAAAGAAGGGATGGCAAGGTCCTCGCACATTCTTGCTCTGCAATGAAAACTATGAATTCGTTTTGCAAACCCCTTTGCATTTCCATTTTCCAAAGAGCTATGGTATGATGTCCATGACATGAAAGTGATCATATGTGATTGGAAGGGAACAACCTGAAAAAGATGCACCAAACGTATGGTTTTCAGGAACAAAAAATATGAGGAGAACATCTGATTTCTTTTTTTATATGTCACTATGGTTGCAATAGAGGTAGGTTCTATGTCCAACATTGACATTCAAAGGTGACAAGCTTTCTTGTTAAAGAACAAGAACAATACAACAATACAACAATACACTTAAGATGTTCTGCAAGAAGATTTTCACTGAGGCATCCATAGTATTGAAAAATCTTACATGCAAATTGTTGGCCCTCAACCAAGTTTTGAGGAAACCTTGGTCAGATTTGGCCCACTTTTGGACTTCAACACGTTGGTCGAAGAAGGAGCACCCAGGCGGAGTTGAGATCGCGGATCTCACCGATTTTGAGGGTTATGTGGAACCAATAAAGGGTCCTCTAGGGTTTTGTAACGGGTTTATGGGATGTCTACCCATGGGGTTTTCTCATGTTTAGGACTTATTGTAAGGGTTTGTAAAATATAAATAAAGAAGAATGTATTGTAGAAGTAGAGAAGTGCAAGTAGTTCGAGTTGCTTTGTGCAAAATAATGTATGTGTGTTGAGGCTTTGTGCTCGATAGAGGGTTGGCTTTGTGCATTGACCTAGTTTTGGAAGGAGGATTTAGTGCTTAGTGCACAAATCTTTGGGCTTGTGCGAAGCTCAACTCTATGKCTTAGTGCACATGAGTGAATGAATGTAAGATTCTAGCGAATAATAAAGAGGCGAAGCGGTTTGTGGACGTAGCCCCACTCTGGGGTGAACCACGTATATCTCGTGTCTCATGGTTTGCTTTGTGCTGTGTTATTTTTGTGATGAATCTGCTTACTACTTTGATTATGATGTGTAATAGATATATCCTTTGTTTCTTAAGTACTTTACTTGTGTTGAGGGTAAATGAATGTTAGATTTAACTTATAATGCTAAGTGTTAAGTGCTCAGGGTATATTGTCATTTGTTGTTACTGCGTCGATCTATATTCTGCGGTGTTAATAGGGTTAATAAACTAATGCATGTCACTTCCTAAACGTTAACAAAATATTCTTCGAAGTACTCTTATCACAGATTCGTGTCCCAGCCTGGTTACAGAAACCCGCGTCCTGTAACCCCACCTGCTTCTACCTCGGGTGAGACTTCGCTTGCTTCGCAGGTGTTGCCGAAAGGGGCAGTAGTCGGGGTTTTGTTGGTGCGTTGTTAAGTGTTGAACCATGGGTCTGCCCCTGTGCCAACAAATGGTTTCATTGCAGGGACCTGAAACTGTGATTGTTGGGAACTGAAGTAAAGAAAAAGAGAAGCTTTGTGCATAGATTTGTTACTGAAGTGCGCAATACTCTACTTGACTTGTGAAGCTTTGTGCTAAGAAAGTAAGTTGATCTGAAGAAAAGAGGTAGATCCTAAAGAAGCAAGCTTTGTGCTTTGGCAAGAGAAAGATAAGTGAAAATTTTTGTTTTGAAAGCATGATCTTAAGTATGTTTAATAGATTTTGTCCTAGTCTGAAGGCTAGGGCGCAGTTGAAAGAAAGAGTTGATTTGAGTAAATTTAATGTAAATGAATAACAATATGTTATTCCTATACATAAAAAGAGTTTTTGGACTAATAAGTGGATGCAGGAACCTAGAAAGAATTTTTGCAGATTGCAGGTCCAACACTATGATCCCAGGGGAAGTGCGCAGTACAAAAAAGGTTGGGGAACATTTAAAAGAAAAAGACGATTGTCTTTGTGTTATAATTGCAGAAGGTCGGGACATCTTGCTAAGGAATGTCCTGAGGTAGGCCCTGTTTGTCTTTGTTGTAAGTTTGTTGGTCATGAGGTTGAGGATTGTCCAAAGATTATTGCTAAAGTTGAAGGGATTAACATGAGACAAGAAAACTATGAAGAAAGTCAAGAGACTAAGGGAAGGATAGAAAGTCATAAAGAGAAAGGGTCAGAGGAAATTCAGACTACAATATTACAGTTGAAAGAAACGATGGATGTTCATAAAGATATCGGTTTACCAGAAAGCGTGAAAGCAAAACAACGCATAAGTGCAAGAATAGAAGACTTCGACATAGACTGTGTCTTGGATGAAGAAACACAAGTGAATATTATGACAGAAGAAAATTGGGAAATTTTGGGAAAGCCTACCGTCGTACCTTTGTTGGGAAGGATAGGCTTGTTTAAGGGAAAAGTGATAACCTTATGTGGAAGAGTTACTAATGTACCTATTATTGTTCATGGAACATTGACTGAAGAAGAATTTGAAGTCATTCGGTTTATTGGGGACAATGCCCCTTTCCCACTGTTGTTAGGTAAGACTTGGATTGGGAAGAATCAAATCGGAAGGAAAGTAGAGGAAGAAGCTACAAAAAAGAAACGACAAGAATTAAGGGATTTCATAGCTAGGAAAATAGACCGACTAATAGAAGAACGAGAGGATAAGTCGAAGCAACAAAAGAAAGTAACAACGAAGGAGGGACATAAATCAAGAGAATTAACTATCAAGGTTGAAAGAATGCAAGAAGGCTTGAAGAACCTATCTATTCCAGAAAGAAGTATTCCCACTCAGGAAATGTTAAGAAAAGGGATATTAACTTCAGAATCTTCGAGGGCACCTCAACAGTGCGAAGTCACTATGCTAGGGGAAGATAAGAATAAAAATGGAAAGAGGATTCCATAAACAGTTAGAGAGACCCAGATAACATGAAACAAGGCAAGGATGCTCAATAAAAAGAAAACCAAGTTGGAAAATCTACAAGAAGTTACAAAAACCAGATGGAAGACTTCACAGACTGGAACCTCGCAAGAGGCAGGTTCGTAGGATTTGAACCTCGCTAGAACAACAGGTCCGCGCAGAATTGGACTTCACCCTGACGAAGTTATATGACCATTGAAGGTGCCCTGGTCGTTAGAATGATGCTTTGGAACGGATAGAAAACACATTTATGGGCTTATGGACCGCTTTTGGACATTGAGATCGCGCCATAATGAATAGATTTACATTAATGGAAGCATTTCCTAGCCATTGGAAGATCTGTCACGATACCTCGCTTATTTAACTCGTCGGTCACTGCATTGGGACCACTTTTTGCTACCCATGATTGACTGAGCTAAGCAGAGAATTGTCCAAGTGTTGAGTCGTGCTATCTAAAACTAGACCCCGCATGTCCGTTTGTCTACCCTGTCTGTCTGTCAAAAGCTAGAATGTCGGGCGAACCTAGTGAATTGGAGAAGTCTGTTGAGGAAGTTCTTAAGAAGCTAATGGTTGACAAACCGATATCCGAAGGTATCCAGGCGTCATCGACTAGGGTACTACAGGCTCATCCTTCGATCGGACGTCGTTTCGGTCGTGTTAACCCCGTAACTGAACAACGAAGTAAGCACCGCGGTAATCTGGCTAATGCGAAGCAGATTCCGTCAATCCTACCTGAATATATTCCACCTTTGGTTGGCGTTGTTAACCACGATAGTATTCCTCAAGATTTTGAGTACTCTGTGTTCACTGTGTACATTCCAAAAGGAATTCACATAGTCGGGAGTCAGTTAGGACAGATCCCGCTGTTGAAGAACAATGACTTCAACTTAGGAGACTGGAAGAACTACGCCATGTTAGATCCCCACCACTACTTAATGAAGACAACTGGAAAGAAACCTTACCTTGTCTCACAACCATGGATTAAGCGGTTGGCGCAGTCCACCGTGTTGAACGTGATGAAGATCCAACATTTTGGCCACCACCAGAAGGTTAACGCTTGCGTTAAACTCCTTATGTCGTGCTATCATGGCGGATATTTAGGGCTCGACAGAAGGATTATTGTGGATCCAGTGCTGATCCACCGGATCACAGGTTTAAGTGTGAAGGGTCCTAAGCCTCAACATTTTTATCTAGGGAAGGCCTCAAACCGTTCGTTACCACAGCGCATCAAAGAAGATTACGGAGAGGTAGAAAAAGGAAAGCGAGGTTACAAGGTAGCCTCTATACAGGATGGCACAGTGCACCTTGCTTGTCAACTCTTAGCTGGCAAGATAGTGAGGAAGAAATTCCCCACACAGGTCATCGAGTTCGTTGTGGACTTCGCAACAAAGTGTGTGGAGGGCATGTAGATGAACTGGGCGAACTACCTCGTAAATGAATTAGAAAAGGATTGCCGCAAAGCCCGGGACTTGGGATATGAATTTCATTACAACTGGTCGATCATCTTGATCACAGTTGTCGCTTGGAAAATGATCGAAGGAGCTACCTTCCCAGAGATCGAACCTACGGAGCCCCTGGCCGCTCGGTTTTCCACCCTGTGGTATACCAACGACATGACGAAGCTGTGGCAGTCCAATGTCGTGTTCCATGGATATTAACAACAATTGAAGGTCACCATCGAATCATTCCCGTGTATGACACCACGCACCCTACATCAGTACTGACCCATAGCGAAGTTTCGCATTGATCCCCGCTTCATCTACATCACCACGTGAAGAGATGAGCACTAGGAAGAATTATAGTCATACTACAAGCTGACGGATGAAGATATGGAGCAAATTACAAAGGAATGGCCATAGGAATTCTTGTACCTGTCACCGATGCAGAATTATCCGACACTGACACCATAGGAAGTCCGATAGTTACACGAGTTGAACATGTCGGACAGTCCAGTGGGATGAAGAAGTAGAAAAAGCAGGATGAAGTCCAGGACATAGAGAGTGATGAAAAGGACAATGCTTCTAGAGATAACGGGTATGACTCGCTAGGAGGAGGAGAAGACGAAGCAGAAGGACAGGGAGGAGGAGATGAAAGAGAAGAAGAACAAGGAGGAGGTGAAGGTACACCGCCGGAAGATCCCCCTACTAGGACAGTAACACCATAAAAGAGGAAAGTTTCTCCGAAGAAACCTTCAACAAGGAAGAAAATGTGCACCAATAAGCCACAGTTGGACCGATGACGACATTTGTCTGGTCCGCGGAGCTATGGAGGATGCTTCCGAAGACATGTTGCAGAGATATGGACAGAAGCAGGAGGAGTTGTACGGAAGGATTGAGAGGGAATTGAAGGAAGTGCAACAAGCTATTCGCTTGGTCCGCACAGTAACTATTGCGTCGTTTGCGCTTTCCTCATCACAAACTGCAGAATTTGGGGACGAACCAGCCCAGTTAAGAAGGCTTGCGGATTCAACAGAAGCCCGGTTCCAGAGAGCTCGGGAAGAGAAGGAGAAGGCTACAGAAGCCTTGAAAAAGGAGAAATACGAAGTCCTAGTACAATTACGAGCAGCACAGGACAATGTAGCTACCCATGAAAGCGAGAAAGCGGAGCTTCAGGGGGAGAAAGCCCAACTACAGAGGGAAAAAGAGCAGTTGCTCGCAGAACAGGCCATGGTCAAAGAAGTGGTAAGTAAAGCATGTCGCTCTGTGCCAGTCTTGGCACAGGAGGAGCAAGAGACAATCAAAGCTCAAGTAGTGAAGCTCGCAGAGACCATCCAACAGCTTCAGGCTAGGATAACTGATTTGGAGGCCCGAATAGTACCGAGCACCACGCATGAGGTGCGTGACCAGAGGGAGGAGACCGCCAAAAATATAGTAGCAAGTATAAGATCCCTCGCCTTGAAATGTAAGCAGTTAAGTGATAGAAGCGCCCTTACCATGTCCCACAAGAATTTGTCTTGAATAGCGGTAACCAGGCTTTACAATTCATAACTAGACAGAAAAAATTAAAACAGAGGCATGCAAAATGGGTTGAGTTTATGCAGAATTTTACTTTCGTCATAAAACATATTGTTGGGAATGCTAACAAAGTTGTTGATGCATTAAGCAAGAGATATTTGATTCTGCAAGAATTTCAGGTGAAGACCTCGGGGTTTGAACACCTTAAGGACATGTATTGTGATGATACAAATTTCAAGGAAGCATATGAAGCATGTGCAAATCCTGTGCTGAGAGACATAAGCCAGTGGACAGAGTACATGATTCAAGAGGGATTGCTATTCAAGGGAAATCAGTTGTGCATACCAAAATGCTCAATGAGGGATAACCTTTTGAAGGAAAAGCATAGTGGAGGATTGGCTGGACATTTCGGCCATGATAAAACATTTGCACAGTTGAGCAGTTCATACTATTGGCCAGGTATGAGAACATAAGTGATAAAGTTTGTGAACAGACGTAGAATCTGCCAACATGCAAAAGGAAAAAGACAAAACACTGGATTGTATCAACCATTGCCAATACCAGAGAGGCCTTGGGATGCAATAAGCATGGATTTTGTATTGGGACTACCAAGAACGCAAAGAGGATTTGATTCCATATTTGTGGTGGTGGATAGATTTTCAAAGATGGCACACTTTATCCCATGCCAAAAGACCAATGATGCAACACATGTTGCAAATATGTTTTTCAAGGAAGTTGTAAGACTTCACGGCCTACCCAGAAGCATTGTCTCGGATAGAGACACAAAATTTGTTGGTCATTTTTGGAGAACACCGTGGAAGAAGTTGGGGACGGATTTGTCCTTCAACTCAGCTTATCACCCTCAGACAGATGGACAGACTGAGGTGGTAAACATAAGTTTGGGAAACTTATTGAGGAGTCTAGTCACTTAGCATCATAATTAGTGGGATCAGATTCTGCCACAAGCAGAATTTGCATACAATGACTCACCAAATAGGAGCATTGGAAAAATCCCATTCTAAATATTGTATGGAATGCAACCCAGGGGAGTATCTGAGTTGAGAGACTTGGAACATAGTGAGATCAGGAGCGTTGGAGTAGAAGATTTTGCTGCAAAAATGCAAAAGCTCCATAGCTAGATCAGAGGACTGTTGCAAAGTTCTAACCAAGAGTACAAGTGCAGAGTTGATCAACATTGCAAAGAACTTCAATTTGAATTTGGAGATCAGGTTCTGGCACATCTCGGGAAAGAGTTCCCTAGGGGAACATATAACAAGTTAAAGATGAAGAAGATAGGGTGATCCGGATTTATGTAGGAACACAATGAAATACGGAAATACACATAAATGCAGAGATGCAGCGGAAATAAGACTTCATTTCATTAATAACAAATGACTGAAATATGCTTAC
>SNQJ01S0033470.1:64039-87131 GCA_010110895.2 Picea sitchensis | reverse complement strand
TTTTTTTATGAATATAAAGTTTTTTCTTACTAAAAAAAAATAATAACATAAAAATTGATAGCCATTAAAAGCAATAAGTGTAGCTAGTTGTCATGTGCATTCATAATAGTCTAGAAAACACGAGTCACGCTTTATGTTCTTAAGGGAATGATGCCTGCATTTAGAGTCAGGTTATCGTGATCCTTTGGGGTGGCCTACCTAACACACAATTTGCCTGAGAAATTTGTGGTTTCTCATTTTGACAATACACAATCACTTTCATTACATTTGTCAATTACATTCATTGCATTACTTGGATCGTAAACTCCTTAGTAATATTCCTTTAACTTCTATTTATTATAATTTGTGGTAAGAAACTCTCTTTGGCCTACTTCTATTTTCTTTAGGTTTAATTGGGAAAAATTCGAACTAAGCCAATCCGAGTCACTGTTAAACTTATCCAATGACAGATTCCTTTTCCGTTTAATCTATAATAATAACTTCCACATAAGTCATAGTTCTAATAATGGTATGGCTTGACGTTATTCTTGAATTTATCACTCATGCGAAGTATTCATATGTCAAGAATAAATCAAATCGTGCAAAGTATTTGGCTTGAGTTTTTCTGGTGGTATTTACTTGAGGCAGATCTATTTCATGAGATGACTATGATTAGTGGCTGGGACCTCAACTTTCATACAAATATGATTGGACTGGATTTAATTCAGGCGACCCAAATTAAATAAAAAACTGCAAATTTTGACATTCAATTTCTGCATAACGGCATGTATATGCGACTGTGCAGCCTTGTTATGTGTTGCAATTCATTTGTAAGTTAATCTTGTTCTATTTTTTTCCAAATTTTTCATAAGAGAAAAGTACTAAGCAACTTTGCCACTTATTCCACTTGCTTTTTTTATAAAAAAATTAAAAAAACCCAATTTCCACAATTAAATGAAAAACTTGGACCATGCATGTGAGACTATAAAAAAAATTAAAAACACTAACTAGAAATCATTAGAAATAGGTCACAAAAATTGACCTGCCACGAAGTTAATTCCAAAAAAATCTCATGAAATTTTTCATTGGATCGGAGTGAATAACTTAGCATTAAATGTGAAAATGGGTCACAATAAATGACTTAGCATTAAATATTCTCGAGACTTTCTCTCAAAATTTAAAATTATATCATAATATTCGCTGCACAAGCTTCACGCACCTTTTTAGTTGGCCCTTCTCAATGGCTTCTCGGAACCATATGACCACAGGCTCGGCGCTTTTAAATACCAACGCCGCTCTAGGCAGCAGCCCTCTTTTCAAAAATTTTTGCGCTTTCTTCACCACGAAGTTATCTCAGACGTTTTGTCAAACAGTAGAGATATCGAGCTATTCTTTTAAGCAGTTCGTGGTCGAGTTCGGCAAATTTGGCGGCTCGAGTCATTTCCAGACATTCTCAGAGCCAATTTCGGTGTGGGATCGAAGAAACCCTTCACATAAATGGAACTGTAAATTACATTATTAGGGGTATAGAGCGAAGGCGGATCTCTGCAAACCCCAGTCTGCGGCAAAGAAGACAAGGGATTTTCGGTGGTGGGGTGAGTATGGAAGCGGCCGGGAACGGTGATTTCGCTGTCGGTTGCCGCCTCAACATCAAAACCACTCTGGGAGACGAATTTGAGGCTGAAGTAATCACATTTGACAAACTTTCGAATATTGTTGTTCTTCATATCCTTTTGCATCTGTTTTTGAAAAGTTTTTTGGGTCAATCTGAATGATTCAGGGTTTGCATTTGAGATGTTTAGGCTGTGGCAGAAGTGGGTTTTGATGGTTTTTTCGAAATTAAAAGATTTAGGGTTTGAATTAGAGATATTTAGGGTTTACAATCGTGGTCTTTGTGGATTTTTGTGAAATTGAGATGTCAAGGGTTCGAAAGTTGGTAGTTTTAGCAAAACGGTCTGTTTAGGGTTTCGAAGTCTACGGTTTTAAAGCAGTGTTTGCTGTGTAAGATTTGAATTGCCAGGGTAATTCGCTTTGAAAATTGTGGTTCGAGACGTGGTCTGGAATCCCGGCGTTTTGAGTTGGGTTTTAGGGCAGTTTTTGACATGAAAGGGTTTGCAGTCATTGTCTGAAATTTGAGGCTTTCGAGCTTTAGGGTTTGGAGGTGACTATTACAATTTAAAATTGGTATACGTAGAGAGTTCTGGTTGCAGTAGCTCGATTCGTGGAATGGATCACTTTTGCTGAGCGCGGGGCAAATAGCTCAAGGATTGAAAGTGAGTTTGTCAGCTAATTGCGTAATGCAAGGGCTGCCATGATTAAAAGAGCGATGTCTGATCAAGGAAAATTACAGTCTGTAGCATATGATTGGAATTTGGAAGTGGTGTTGGAAACGTGTGTTTGGAGAGAGGATGTCACACCTGCGAGGTGTAAGTAGGTTGCTGCTATGGTATTTGGGACTAATGCCCGGTTGAAGGTTGATTAGGTTCTGTATTCATCGGTATGTGGACTAGTGGCGAGTTGAAGCTCTTGTTGTAAGGATAATCCAGATTCAACTCAAGGGGGGGGCAGGCTCTGGTAGAAAGACCACAACCAAAACCGGGTGAAAGTCCCAGCGACCTTGATGGCCCATTGATGTGGCGAATTAAATTGTAAATGGCTTTGTTCACGGGCACTCTTTTCCAAATGTTTCCGTGCAAAAAAAAATTAATTAGGTTGTGTAGCATATAACCGAAAGCTCAAAGTGACCGAATATGTTTATAAGACAGGATTTCACACCTATCAGACTCAGGTACATGTTAAAACAATAAAATTACTCCCTTGATTGATAGTGGAAGAGCCCTGTTTTGTTTTTTCGATTCTTTTTGGTATCTTTTATTTGTCCGAAAGGCTACTCTGTTGATCTAGAGACCAAAGTGAAGTTCGTTCCTCAGGAAGGTTCAACTGAGCGTTAAAACTGAATTGTCTTCACAATGCCCACCTCCCTCAAATGTTCTTTACTGCTTATCCCTATTTTTCAATACAAACTTTAAGATATCCATTATGCTTAGTGTCGGGTGAGGCAAGGAGAGTTCCGTAGAGTTACAGTTAGAATCTCTCGTGGAAAGTTCTCTGGTATCAGAGATTTTCATGGGAGTTGTGACTTGCTGGATGGTTTATTTTTGCACTTCTACGTTATCTTTTCACTCAGCCCTTAGAAGGTATATATTTGCATTTTAAAATTTTTCCGCAGTTATATATATACCTATCATTGTTCATCAATTACCTGTAGCCACAGGGATTTCACTGCTTTCATGGCATTGGATGATGTAGTTAAGCACATTTTGTTACAGTTGTACATCTTCTCTGTAGTCTACTTCCTCATGTTGTTGGGAATTCTCTACCTATTATGTCTGTTATGTCTATTGGTTCTATTTCAGAGTTGGGCTACTTTCTGTGGAACCCCACTACATAACCCTTTGTGTTTTGAATAAAACGCTTCAGCTTTTTATTAATATGTACGCATTTTTTTTTTACAAAAAAAGGGTCATCCAAACGGCTGCCAGAAGCTGCAGAAAACTTTTAGTTAACTTTCTCTTTCAAACCGTCATCTAGCTTTTTAAATTTTGATTTCATTTAGATAATTCTTAGTGGAATTTTTTTACAGGATTTGCAAAAATGTGACAATTGAATTATTTGTCTTATTTTTCATAATTTAACCAGAGGATGAAGAATATTCTAATGGTATTGATTTTGTATCTTTCTTCTATACAGATGTTTATTATGCGAGTTTGACAAAGTTTTAACATATTCTTTGGTTTTTAGGGGCTACTTATTCAATTTTCTTGAATTATACCTCTTTTAAAAAGCTTAAATAACTCTGCATTCTACCCAAAGTTGTTTGCTGTGTGTTTCAATCCCAGAGTTTTAACTTTCTTCTGCTTAAAATGAAAGTTGGAACACTGCCTCTTTTAGTGAATATGCTTTACTGTGTGACCTAATTTAATGATGTCCTTGAACATAAGATCTCAGATCAGTTGTGTTAATAGTCTTACGATTTTTGAAACATTTAGCCTAATTAGGAAGTAATAAATTGGCTTTGAACTTACAGAGTTTATCATGATCTGTTCATGTGACTTTGTTTTGGATCTGGAAGAAAACAATTTTTAAACAACTTTCTTTTTCATCGACATATAAATTATATGTATGTACAGAACCTGCCCGGTTCTTGTATATGTCAATTTAGAAACTTTCCTTAACAGAGTTTAGCACAAGAATCTGCAGGCAATGGGCCTCGCCGTAACCTTCGCTTTTTGAAGGCAAATTTTATCAAGGATTTTACACTGTTGAGTCAAGAAGAAGACCCACTTGATTTGAGGAATCCTTACATTGACATGAACAGTATCCAGGCTCGAGAGGAAACTGCGTTGAGGTATTATATTTTTACTAATGCTACTCTAACTATGATGTTATGAATGGCTACGTCCACCTTTTATGTTAGCATTGGCAACACCTATTCTTTCTTCATTTGCACCATGGGGCTTAGACTTTCTAATCTAATGTTGATAATATCATATTTAGCATTAGTGGTTGGCATCCTATACTTGTTTTATTCCTTCAAGTAGTTCTGACTTTTTCTTCATGTGTTTGGTAGACAAGCAGAAGCTGAAGCAGAGCGAATTGGAATAGGAGTAACTTCCGAAGGACAGAGTATTTTTGATGCTTTGGCCAAAACGTGAGTTTTGAAGTTGCGAGTGCTTTCTTGATTAGCTTTTACTTCACCATTTTATACTATATTGTTCTCATGTTTCTTTTACAAACTATATTTATAGAAGTGATAGTGGAAAGTTGGTATGCAAGGGTTAGTGGAAAGTAGACATTGATGTTGGAATTAAGGATGGTTTTCACTTGAAGAAGAATGGAGTGTACTCCATTCCGCAGTTCTTTCTTGGGATAGTCATTGGCAAGAGCAATGGTTGAAAAGAAAGATTTTGAGGGACTTAATTCTAAAACCACAACTCTTTTTATTAAAGAACAAGAATGATGAGAAGGAAGCCTAATGGTGGGGGGGTTGCTCAAGTTTTCCAAAAGCCAGAGCCTTAGCTAAATAGAATAGTAAATATTTTGCACCTCTGAAAAGCTATTCTAGTGGCAGTTTATCTTCTTCAAAGACTCAAATATTTGTAATTTGAGTCATCAACCATAACTAGACTGATTGTAATTAACATCTGATTGCACCATCTGTCAATTACAGGGAGGAATTTCTTACCTGCTTTTTTATGATTTTCAACTTTACCACTTATATTTAATTATTTTTTCACCACTAATCTTCATCATATTTTGATTGTCTTTGTCAGAAATATAGTACTAGCTTGTTAGAAAGCTAGGTTATTACTTAAAATATCTACCTGAGAATGCTGCATATTGTTTTGGCATGAATTATTCCTATTACCCAATATTACCAGATTCTAGTGGCGGTATTCCCAAGGTACCTATCAGTGGTTTTATTTTTATGATTAAGAGATGGTATTGTTTCATATTTTCTGGCTTGAAGACAATAAATGTATCAAACATTGCTAGCATCCAATCTGTATTGACACAGATTCATTTAGGATTGGAATACAAATGCTGCCTCAAACTTCTATTTCATTAGGGCAGAATCTCTACTCGGAGTCCCCATGTGTGTGCTAGGGGTGTAGTTGTGGAGATGATATGACAAAGTGGAATGTCTTGTTATTGGATCCTAAATTTCTCGTCTTTGGATCATTTGTTTGTGATCCATAGCAAGTAATCTCCATGATTTATTGTGCATGATACTTTTCAAACTGTTCCTTGGTTGTTAATCATCTCTTGGCAAGTTCAAACTTTTTTTCTGAGGAAAATTTCGCAATTTCTATTCAAGGAGAGAATGGAAATTACACTTCTGACCTACTCAGGTGCTCTCTGCACTTACAAAATCAAAATTGGGCCCAGTATCAACTGGATCTCGTTCAGCTTAAAATCTTTTTAAGCTCTCCCAAAAATAAACTGATAACAATCAGTACTGAGAGATTAAACTTCGATCACCAAATAACTGGCAAGTTCTAACTGTATCAACTAATGGTTCAATGTCTGGTCAGTCATTGACTTGGAATTGGTGAGCACTCTTTCTAGAAGGTCTTACTTCCAGGTGTTTTTCTTCACTGTAAAGGGCCAAAGACTTGCCCAAATTAATATTGTTGGAGAGATGTTTTATCTCTTTTCTTTGTGAAGTGTATGCCTACTAATTTGAAGGTACAAAATTAAACTATTTAATCCCTAACTGAGTGCAAGCTGTTGCTAATACTTTACAAGTCATAGTTAATCAGATCTGCCAAATGGAAATGTTTTCCGAGTGTTAGAAACAATGTTGGGAAGACAGTTAATTGTATATGTAGATCAGAGGTGTGCTAGTGGAAATATCGTAACCACAACAATAGTTGCAATGAGCTCAACTCATGTTCATAGTCCCTAGTCAAGTCTACGATGCGATTGGACAAAATAGAAATGAATTCATATATTGATCACTCACATGGGCACAATACATCGGTAAACAATTAAATCATGAGCATTCATCAATGAAAGAAATTTTTATAATGAGTTATAAACAATCATGAAATTTTATAACAAAACTAACAATTCAACAACCAAACACCTTCTAGTTAGAATCTTGGGTTTGTGTATAAATAATATAACAAGGGAATACGAGGCATTTCATTTCTCATGTATTCATATCCTAAAATACATGTGTTCAAAACTTAGGTTTAGGGAGATGAAGAGACAAAGAGAAGATGACTATCCATTGTGATTGTTGGTTGTTTGTACACAACAAACTACTGAGTTATCCACCAACATCAAGGCATGTTTGTCAACGATAAACTGTGTGCAAAGGCAGTTTAACAAGTTTAAGCACGATCGAATTTTATAGTAGTATGGTCGAGTTATAAAGTCAGAATTGCACAATTGAGATATACACATATCCATGACACGTTGTCGAATTGCCACTTTGATTCACACTAAAGGTGGTCTATGTAATCTACATCTCGTATTAATGATTTTGCGCAAACTTGCATCTTTGGTACATGGACCAAAAGTGCACACGCATACTTGGACAATTTTTTTGGGTGAACCTTTTTCTAGTAGAACTCTTCTAGTCATGGATGTAGTTGATCTCTAACTCCTTTTGAGATCAACCCCTTTCGCTTAAGAATTGTTGTACCCCAACCATTGTCTTGGGAATTAGGGAAACTTAGCTTGAATCTGCTTTGAGGTGTACTACTCATTGGCTTGTGGCAATTGCCATTTCAATTTGATTTGATAAAGTTTTGCCTTCTTTTTGCATTGTAGAATGTATTTGCTTCTAGTTTTGTGCCAATTTCAACAACTAACTCTTTAGGGATTGACACAACAAACTCCTCTTGATCACCATTCATTGTTGATGCTTTAGAGAGCTTTAGGTGATCCACTTTGAACATTGAATGATGCACATATAGGTTGGTAAGTCTAACTTGAAAACGTTCTCTTTAGTCACCATGATGATAGTGTAAGGGTTTTATTTGAGTGGCTTGATTTGTCTTTTTCTTGAAAGGGGTACTTCAAAGGTATGATCTGATTTGTATGGTTTTGATCATACCTAGCCTTGTGCTTTGGTGACACTTGTGAAAAGATTCTTGAACTTGAATGTGCATATTTAAGACGTGTTCAATAAACATTATGGCTTGCTCGCATGCTGTGGCCTCCTTTGCTATCCTCACCTTGGTGATATACCCAAAATGGTGAATGATTCCTTCAATAAAATTTCAAGTCATGCTTTAAGACGTGAAGTCTCTATTGTGTTGTGTATTGCGCAATTGTAATTGTGTTGCATATATGGAATGTTGCAACCCATTTCTTCAATTGTTTGTGATTGAAACTTGTAACAATTGAACCATGGTGCAATTATTACCTTCCTTTGTACATTGGTTTGAGGATGGAAAATAATACTCTTCAGATTGGTATACATCAATCCCCATAGCGCTCACCAAAAGTGGTCGAGAAGTCTACAATGTGGTTAGTGATGATCAAAGACAATAAACCATTGCACCCTTGTTCAAAGAACTATGTAGTCTATTGTATTGAAACAATCTTCTTGCAAGGCATCATCACAAGCATTTTGATGAAGCAATCCATGACCACCATCAAATAGTCCTTGCCCCCACTTTTTGTTGGTAGACATGTAAGGAAGTCTATTGATATGGAGAAGAGGAATGAATTTGCTCAACTTCCTATTTTCTAGCATTGATATGCTACAAAGGGAACGACTAACAAACTTTGCCACTATTTGCGCCATCTTTAGCTAGAAGAAATACTCATGCAAATTCATAGTTGTCTTCTCCACTCTAAAGTGCTTTGAAATCTTGTAATGGTGTGCATCACACACCAACTATAATTATCAATTTCCACGAGGAACACAAATAGTGCTCATCTTTGTTCAAATTTCCCTTCAATAGGTAGTCACGAAACTCTTCATTTGGTGTAGTAATTGTCAAGTCTTGTATGACGAAGTAAATGTGGACACTAAGCACAATCTTCCTTGAAACTTTTGCACCAAAACTCTTGAAGCTATGCAAACCATCAATCCAACGACTAGTGTCATGATAGGAAATCTACAAATTTACCTTTGCTTCCTTTTTGATACTTATTCACATTGTTGAATTGTTGCAAATAGGTAATCCACTTCACATGGCATGCATTCTCTATCTTACTCTGTCCGGAGGAACTGGAGAGGTTTATGCTCATTGTAAATAACAATATCTTTGTTGTGCAAATTATGTTGCCAACGCTTCATCATATAAACCAACACATACATCACTCAGTCATATACTTGGTGATTTAAAACAATGCTTGAAAAAACCTTGAAGTAGCATGCAATAGGTTTTTGGTGTTGCAATTCCCTTGGCATGTGAGAAGCATTCAACCTAAATCTCAACGGGTCATTGGATATTATTGTTGAAATAATGTAACTACAAAGAGTATTCTTATTATTATTCACATATTATTCATAGGATCAATCTCCATTGTTGATTGATCATGTCATTTAATGTAAAGGGACCAAATCCTTTTGTAGTTGGTCATAATGTAGTGTAATGGCTGAGAAAAAAGGTTGGCCCAAATATATTATTAAAGAGGCCAGGAAATATAATAAAGGTGGTTATAACCACTGATTTGAAATTAAATACCTTTAGTGAAGACACTTCCACATGTGTGCAATTGTATAAATGGGCTAGCACCTCATGGGCCTCATAGTGATGGGGTTTGGCTGCGAGTTAGGGGAAGAGAGAGAGAGAGAGTGAAGCATCTTTGGGGAAGGATCTTCTAACATTTAGCAGGTTATCTCTTGGCATTGTATTGGCTATCTATAATAGGGAAGTTTTTCTTTGGGTTTTCTTCCCACAGAGGGTTTCCCACTGATAAATCATAGTGTCTCTTGTGATTGTGTATTTCTGGAATTAACGTGTATAATTTCCTGTTATCTATTGAAATGCAAAGAACTATAGTAAACATATGGTATGAGAGCCAAGCTGAAGGCTATCTATAATAAGGAAGTTTTTCTTTGGGTTTTCTTCCCTAGAGGGTTCCCAGGATAAATCGCAGGTGTCTCTTGTGATTTATTATGCACGGTGATCTTGTCTTATGTTCTGTTATCGGTGATAAAAGGCTATAATAATGGCTTAAACATTAACATGAGTATGGAGGCTAAGGCGAAGAGCATCTTCATAAGAGAAAGTGAAAACGTCAACATTGTCATTGCGTAGTGAGCTTTGGTGAGTATTTCAGCCTAAAACCATCTCTAGAAAAGTGTGCCCTCAAGATCAAACACTTCGGTAGCACCTTTTTAGTGGCTAGATCTCGGAAGTGAAACCCTAGTTTTCACAAAGTACCGAAAAACCAAAAAAACCAGAGTACAAGAAGTACAAGAAAACCAAAAGCACCAGTCCATCAATCCGCAGATCAAGTTTGAGGGGTTTAAAGTTGGATTTTCGAAATTTTTGACTGCACCAGCTAACTCTCCTTAGCCCAGTGCATCTATCCCCTGATGAGAATTTCAAAATTCAAAGTTTAAAAATTAGGGTTTCCTCATAAAACCTAAGTTGTAGTTGTAGTTGTAGTTTCATAATTAGTTGTAGTATCATTTGAAGTATCATTTGTTGTACCATTTGCAGTCACACTTGAAGTTTTTTTAAAGAGTTAGTAATGATTATCATTGCTACGGATAAACCACTACCTGCAAATGCTATCGAGGTATGTACTCACATATGTTTTAAATGGTTAAAATTTAAAGAAAATTTGCAGGAGAAGGGATCTCTTGCCATGAATCAAAGGTCTCAAGATCCAACACATTGAGGAATGATGCAACCCGGTGTGATTATTACGATATGCATCTATTTGTTATGACATTATTTTGATCAAGAACGGTACGCTATTTGTAGCTATGACCATATCATTCTAACCTTTGGTCAAAATGCGAGTCAAGGTATTAGATGGATTAAAAGTTGAGATCATAAACTCTATGATCTCAACCAACCTTACGTCAAGATAGCGTGTGTCTTAGTATAAAAGACAAGTTGAAGAAAGCACTCGTCATCTTGAGTGAAGGAGACTTCGAAGAAAATAAACACACTCATTCGGGGACAAGGCTCTGGGTTTGATTAATCAAGATTAAGATTCAAAGGTACACATGACAAGTTGATGACTATAGTTGAGATAGCGGTCTTTGTAAAGTATCATACTTGATGGCATGAAACACCATAGAGATAAATGTAGCAATCAATTTAATGGAATACAGCTAACACCTCCTCTAGGAAGAATCTTGTGTGTTAGTTCGGAGTTGCCATGGAGGAATGTTTGATCACAACACTATGAGAGTGTTGACCTCATTTTCGTGTTAGCCATTCCTTACTTTAATCTTTGCTTGGACAAGTTACAAGTGATAGCTCTAAAGAAACTCTTGTGATGATTGTTTGCCATTACCTTATATTATCAAAGGATATTACTCTTTCTTCTGCGCCGTTTTGTTGACCTTGCGGTCACGGGTGATAGCCTTGAGGAAGCTATAGTGAATGTTGTAGAAGGCAACGTGCTAAGGAGAAACCTTAAATGAAGCAATCATCATTGGAAGTGAAGAAAATGGCTTGTATAAACTAAAGGGTCACTCGGAGGTTGCCATGACCCGCCATTGAAAACTCATGTGAACTTTGGCATGAAGATTAGCTCACATCTTCCAAAGCGGCTACCATACATGTACAAGCGATCCGCGAGGTTTACTAGAACTCAAGGTTGCGACCATGAAAGTATGCAATGGATGTGCACAAGGGAAGAACACCAAGAACCCTTTTAGAAGAGAGACAACAAAGCAAAAAGAGTCCTAGAACTCATTCATTTTAGATGTATGTGTGATACGTGATGCCTACGTGATGGTGTTCAACAAGTTCAAGGAATTCAAAGCCTTGATAGAGAATCTTTTTGAAGAAATATCAAGACTACTGGTCGGATAATGGAAGAGAGTATACCTCAAAAGAGTTTGTGAACTTCTACAAAGAATGTTGGGATCAGAGGAACTCACTACTCCTATAATCTAACAAACGATGTAAAATTTGAATGAAAAGAACATATAGCGATAATGGAAGTTGTGTGAAGACTATGATCCATGATCAAAGATCTTCCAATGTGCTTATCTTGTGAGAAGCAACAATAGCAATTTGTATGTCGCGAGAATAATTGTCCCATAGTGCACTTGGGCTCAAGACCTCGTAAGAGATGTTCCACTTAGGAAAGAAGCGAGAGGTAAGCCATCTACGAAAGTAAACTTGATATTTATTAGGATATCGAAGAAACAAAATTTTGGAACCTTCGGAAAGAAGGGAATATTTGTGCATCATGAGGTCCAAGGCCTTTAGGATCTATATGCCAGGTCCTTGCCACATTGAGATCGATAGGGATGTGACCTTTGATGAAGATGTAGCAGCCTCAAGAAATGTGAGAAAATGCCGATTGTGAAAGAGGTATATGAAGAGGAGCAGTAATCCCGAGTTGAGAATGGAGGGAGGTTCCACAAATTTCTTTGGGCTCCAGGTGAGGGAATTCATAGCTTCCCCCGATGAGAAAATTCTAGAAGATCATTTCAAGAACCTCCCTCGGATGACGATCCTCCATAAAAAGAAATAACTTGGGCTAGAGAGCTTATTGAATATGGAGAGAAATATGGTGTTCGAAGGAAGCTGTTGGTAGCCACCTATTTCAACTAGGGGTCCAACTCCATGTACCATGAAGATATGCATCAGCGGATGCAAACATGTCGAAGACTAAATGGTTCTACAGTGCATTTTTGCTCCAACACACAGTATTGTAAGCGGGATTACCGCACCACTACGCGGGTTTATAATGTAGTCTACATGGATCATGTTGCGGTGGGTTGCCTTAGGTTTCTTCATTAAGGAGTCCCTGGTCAGTTGCCTTAGGGTTTCTTCATTAGGAGAGTCCCTTTCACTGAGTGTTTTTTATCCTCAGGAGGTTAATGTGGCCTAACTAGCCGGGTTAATCTCCCTTGAGTTTTTCACTCCCACCCAATAAATCCTCCAAAGTGGTGAAAGACGTTCTAGTGAAGTCATTCCTAGGTAGCTAGTGTTTAGGAATGTTGTAAATGACCATGTGAGACACCACGCGAAATTTCGCGGAATTCCGTCAAGTTTAGCCAGGTTTTTTTAAGTTTCAGAATTAATTAATTAATTAATTCTGGGTATTTTATGTAAAACTTAGGTCTCGAGATTTTTGATAGGGGTATTTGTACTCAAAAGAAAGCTAATGAGACCCCCCTGCACCCGTGGACCAAGTTTCAACTCAGTCGGACAAGTTTTGCTAGGTTGTTTGTTCGCTAAGGAGTTTTTTCGAAAAACGACGATTTTAATTACCAAACCCAGAACATGGGCAAATGCCAATTTTGTTATAGTTAATCAAATTGGGTGAAGTAAGTGGCATTAATGATGAGAGGGACCCACCTAACCTATTCCTAACCTTTACCTACCCCTTAAACCCACTTTTAATTTATTTCTCACTTTTTAATTAATTCCCCTTATGAGGGATACGTACACCCTTACCCACGTGAGAGTTAATAATCACATTTAATTGAGTGGTAGGCCCCTCCTTCATGAGGTATGCCTATCCTTTAGCTCCCACTTTTAATTTATTTCTCACCTTTTAATTAATTCCCCTTATGAGGGATACGTACACCCTTACCCACGTGAGAGTTAATAATCACATTTAATTGAGTGGCAGGCCCCTCCTTCATGAGGTACGCCTATCCTTTAGCTCCCACGTTCCACTTAGAGTGTGGATTCCAGATTCCAAGTCACCTCTCAACCCTCACGCACTTTCCCCTTACCTCACGCTTACCCTCACGTAAAGTATGAAAACTCCCACGTAATAGCTTGAAACTCTCTTAATTGAAGCGTGGGCCTCCCCTACTTCCTTCCTCCTCCAATCGCTTACCTTTAAGGAGTATGGACTCCACACTCCCTTCACACTCCTTCCATGTACCATCCCATACCTCTCGTTTCCCCTTACCTCACGCTTTCCTCTTGGCTACTCACGCACTTCCCCCTTACCTCACGCTTTCCTCTTGGCCACTCACGCTTTCAACTCTTTCCTTGCAGCACGAAGAAAGCTAAAAGAAGAAAGTAAAGATAAAAATAAATGGCAATCAATGGGCTTGGAAACATTTGTATCCATGACAAGGTGCAACTCACCCTCAACAAAGGCACCCATAGGTGAGTGTTACATTTCCCTGCTATCACATGCACCCCATGCCCAAAGTTTTTTCCCTCACCACCTCATACGCTTGCATGATTTGGATCAAGCTCCACTCAGGAAACGACCTTGACTTAAGGGAGACTGGCCTAATAGGACACCCTGAAACCATTCCAAACCCTAGACTTGTCAAGTTGCATAACGTTTTGAGCATTTGTTTGGGTTTAGGGGGGTTTAATGCACATGCTTGGGTGTTTTAATTATTAGATGTGATTCACGTATTATGATCCCTGAGACTTATGGACCTCTGGAGGGCCTACTTGTTGTCTTTGTAGGACCTTGCACGGTGAACAGGTACATGGAGAGAGGACTAGCTCGGACCTTCATGAGGGCTCAAAGCCCACTTGATGGACGTTGAGACCCCAACCAGGGGGTAAGATGAAGATGAAGGGGTTCTGCTAAGAAGAAGAAGGACGTTCCCTTTGGAGGCACTTTGGTGGACCTAGACCCAGGTGGTTGTGCCTTTCCCACTTGAACGCTGGCCTTTGGAGGCCTTGGACGTCACCCATACAACCCTGGACGTTTCTACATGCAGTGGTTGTCACCTTGGGGGTAATCCTGAGGTTATTGGCATGTGTGGGTAGGGTTTTGGCCTTTGGAGGCCCAACGTTTCACTCCCTGAGCCCAACGCTGCATGATAGAGGTCCAATGTCACTCTAGAAGGGCATGACGTAACCCCTAGGAGGGTCTTTACATGCAAATTTATTTTATTTTGTCCAGAATTTAATTTTGTAAGAAACTAGCTAGGTTGGCCTTGATATTTTGACCTAAAATAATTAAAGGTCAAATTTTGGTATAAATAAACATAAAGTGACATTCATTTTATCATAACTCTCACTTGGGAGAGTTGAAGTCTGAAATTTTCGCCCTACTAAGGGTTATTGGCTGAAATAAGGAGCACACTACTCTTTTAAGGCTTGTTTTTGGCACAAATTTTTATGTAATTTTGTGGCAATCTTGCATGGTTTTACATGATTATTCTTGGTGCAAGTAAGTAGATTTTTACTTTGTCATTGTAAATGGTTATGGTAATGGTTTGCCTGCTCATACAAGATTATGAAATTGCATGTTTTAATTAATGCTTGAAGTAAGAAACTTAAAGTGCTAACTTTCTTGCTTTTCATTTGCCTAGTTTTATTGAATTGATCTAGTAACTAGTGAAACCCTAGGGCCCTAAAGTGCTAGCTCTCTAGAGGTTTATACATAGTTATTGTGCAAAGTACTTTCATTCATAAAATTCCAAGAAGGAGGTGCTAGGGACTAGAACTGCCTACACCCTAGCTTTGTCACTTCTTAGAGGTCAAAACCTAGGAGGACTTAAGGTGCTACTCCTCCTAGGTCTTTTTCCCTCTTGGATTATGTGTAAAATCACTTATTAGCAGCCTTGAAGGAAGCCACCTACCTGACTCCACTACCTTTCGAAAGGCACTAGTCAAACCTCACTCTTTGACAAGTCTCATGAAACTTCAAACTCAAATTTTTACCTACTAAGGTAAACTAACTTGCTAACCTAGTCTGAAGATACTAACAGCTGACTTGCTGCTGTCATAATCATTGCTACATCATTTGCAGCGATATCAGCCTATTTACCATCTTAAAACAGCCCAGAAATTGTATGAAGCAAGGTACTATCAATAAATGCCAATGTGTGTGATCAATTACCTCTTTAAAATACATTTCTGAAGGTTGTTGCTGCTGTCATTACTTCTATTTTACTGCTGTTACAGTTTTCTTAGACAGCTGTTAAAAGTTATGGTTGATCGATACATATCTAGATCTTGCATGAGACAAATTGTTATCATTTGAGACCTTAAGTATCTTGTTATATTGTCTGTTCAATTGCATTTTCTGGATGTTATTACAGCTGTCACATTTTTCCTTCTGCTTCTGTTACAGCCATCCTGTAGCAGCCTATCTAAGTTTATCTACAATCCTAACAAATTCAGAATCTGCATATGACATAGCATTATCATCTAGGTGTTCAAGTATTTCATTACATTGTCATTCAAAGTATTTTCTGAAGAAAGTATTGCAGCTGTCATTGCTTTATCTTATGCTGTTGTACATGTCTTAAATGTTGCACATACTTATTGGCTAGCACTATTTCTTATAAGTTCATTGTCTTGCTGAAGCATTAATATCACTTATTGCTTGTAAACTGCCATAACGTTTGCTGTTGTCTTGGTAAAGGGCAGGTACATTCTTTTAATCCCTTGCTTCACCTTTCAAGACATAAATCTGATTTCAGTGACCTAGAGAGGGGTGGTTCACTTGTTATTTCTCTCCCTTCATCAAGCCACTAGGTCTAGGGACATCTCCCTTTGAGTAATCTTCCTCCTAAATAGAAAGAGGTACCCTGTTGAGGTGACAATGACAGTATTTACCTCTGTGTTACGCCAATCTCGGCCTACTTGCCTTTAGGCTTTGGGCAAGTACAGATTGTGCGATAACAGGGCCTCCATACCGCTGTCAAATGTGCCCTTTGTGATGCGTCTTGGGGTTGGATATGGTTGACCTATAGGTAGAGTTACAATAGATATCGGCTTTCCGGCCTTCCACTAGTTGTCCCTTGCTAGAAGCGGAATCATAAAAACATTCAACAACATGGTATGGTCTTAAAGCATTTCTCTTCTGCAGAATCAAATGGAAATGAGGTTGGAAACCAACCATCTAGATCCTGCTGATATGAACTCCAACATCCAGTCCAGTGAATAATGCTATTGGAAACAAATGAATTCAGAAATTATAAATAGAATAGCAGCGGCGTGGGAATCTGCCCGCAACAGCGTATATGACTATGGATGTAGCAGTTGAATGTGGCCAAAATTAATTGTGTGGATGCCTGTTTGGATAATCTGCAAATTATTGGTTGCCAGAAAAATGAGAGTTCTGTCATCTGCGAGCTGATAAGTTAGCTACGCTGCCATTGCCAATCATTGTTGATGCATTAACCAAGCCGTCAATTGCCCATTGCGATTTTAGTAAGAGATGTTAAATAATTTGTTGGCTATAATAATAATTACATCTATATTATATTATATAAATATAAAATTTATGATGATAAATTTGAACATAAACTTATATTTTACTTTATATAATATAATATTTATTATTAGTATAAACTTAGTACTGTATATAATGAATTTAATATATACTGTTTTTGTTATAAAAGATATGTGAATTAGATAATTTAAAATAAATTTATCTTAATTAATATATATATATATATTTGTTGAATTTAATAGCAAATTTTATCTACTGTTTTTTGTTGAATTTAATCACGAATTTTATCTACTGTTTTTTGGATGGTGATTTTTTTTCGAATTTAAAGATTGTCAAATTTGAACATGAACATGAACCAGATGACTTAGGTTGTAACAAGTTAGCAATTGATGCCTCCTCCCACATAGATGAGCACAACCATTGGGCAATTCAATTTATTGTTTTATGCATATTTTATTTTAAAAATAATATATACATACACACATATTTTGAAAAATGTATATAGCCGAACTTAATGGTGAACCTCATCCAAACCTTATCAGAAAATTTGAATTCTAATTGAACCTAATCATTGCTGAACCCGAACTCAAACCCGAACCGTGTGATATAGGCCATGGACTTGGTTCATCTCTGACTCCTTCTGGGTTCACAAGGTATCTGCCGGGCACTCTTCCTGGAGGCATGTCTATAATAAAGGTGTGAAGATGGTTTTGGTAGTTCAGATTCTAGTTGTAATGGGATGAAGATAAGTTAATTTATCAAATGTCCGTGCATACATCTACAAGGGTTTCTGTTGCAGTGTCAGATGCATGCCAGAATCAGAATTGATGGGTATGTGCAGTATAATGGTTCATTTTGATATTGAATACCTGACCAACAAGTATCTTGATCATAAATACCCAAGGACAAGAACTTCCAGAGCAGCATCTAAAAAATAAGTAGATGGTTATTGTCTAAACTTTACATGGCACCAAGATACCACTCATATAGAAGTTTTATAACTGATAGATTACTACGATTGCAGTTTATACTTCAATCCACTAGGCTAATATGTTTGGACACTTGTCCATTTATTTAGTACCCTTAAGTTTCACACTTGTGTCTACCCCTGATGAATCTTGGAATATTTGATTGTACTCTCATGGAAACCTGCATATCTTAGATTGAATAAACCTCCCGTGCTCTATTTTTTTTGAAAGTAAAAGGCCAGCTCATTGCCAAACTAGATTTTGTTTTAACTTTATATGTTAGCGTTGCATTATATATTCACTACTTTAATCTGTAACTGTGGTGTTCTCTGGCATTCTTGAAAAGGTTTTGTCTGGTAGTATTGGCGAGTGGTTTGTGATTGTTATGCTGTTTTTAGCATATTATTTTTTGGGACAGTAATTTTACAATTGAAACAAATCTAATAGGATCCTTTCAAACCATTTGAATTGTATTAGTTATATTAGAATGTATCGAATTGTTTAAATCAGACTAATGGGTTTTCTTATTCTCTAGTTGGCTATAATTTATCCATCTTCATCAAATATGCATGTTATATTTCTAGAGAGAATTCAGAGAGGCTTTCCTGCATGTCCCACATAATGAATATTGTGAATTTTCAACCAGGCTTCCTGTTCAGTGGGAGAAAACGACAATTGTTGTGGTGAATGATGTGCGTGTTAGCAGCCCGTACCTCCCAGAAAATGTATCAGGAGGTACTCCTGCTGCCAATGATAGGGTGAAGAAAGTGGTGAGTTTTCTTAGTGTCTGTGTTTCATGATTTTTACTCTGATATGCTTTGCGAGATGACTTTAATAATGTTGTATACGGTTGGTTGATTGCTGTTATAGCCAAGAAGGTTGATTCATGTTTGGCTTCTTTGCAGCTTGAATTGGAGAGGAAGAGGCTACAGGCTCGCAACACTAGCCAGAAAGAGAGCTAGAATTTGGTGCTGACCTTTACTGTATTAGACTACCTTGTGCCCTCGAGAAAAGATCTGTTTTCCATATTTGGACCAATTGGCTGAAGGAAACCTTGGCCAGTTTTCCATATCTGGTTATTTGTGCTGGCTGAAAAATCAGTTGTACTTGAACCAAAGGTTTATTTATAATGGTAATGGAGATTAGTATGAGCATTGAGAACTCAGCACCTTAGAGCGGCTTCCTGGAATGTACTAACTACACATTGCATGTAAATCAACAGCTATTCTTCCTAAAATTCTGAAACCAAATTTCTGTGTGTTTTGTATCATAATTTATTAGAAGTTAACATTGAGGCTCACGTCCTGTTTTTAATAAGTTATTACTCTGATATAAGTAAATGGAATTGTTTGGTTAGGTTTCATTTCTATATTTTGAATATCTTGCTTACAATCTTGTATTTAACCTGGGATTTGATTTTCTGGTAAAGGGAAATCGGAATTTATTATTCATGATAATCATCTTTTATCAATATGCAGAATTTATTATTCATGAAAGCCTTTGCTCTTATTAATGCTTTATATTGAAATATATAACTTGTCTGTAAGGAGGTTTCAGTAAAGAGTTGAGTTCTAGATATTCGATGCAAGAACTTTTGTGCATTTATAAACTTGGTGCTACACAAACACTAGCCGGCTGTGATCAGTATTTGGCTGTGGGCTGCATTCATGCACTCTTTATGCCAAACTATACGAAGAATGTGTAAAATCCTAGAAAAGTTGCTTTTAACTATTTTTTTTGTAAGGAGGCTTTAACATGAATTTATTCCAAAAATCCTAAAACGTTGCTTCTAACTAATTGGCGTTGTAGGAGGTTCAATTCGAGTTTATTCCAAAAATCCTAAAAAGGTTACATCTAACCAATCGGCATTATACGACGAGAGTCTTCAACTTGAGTCTATTCCAATAGGTTCATAAGTATTTCAGATCTATCAAAGGGTAGTTGCTGACAGCACAGTGTTTCTGCAAGGAAAAATCAATTAAAGTCAAATTAAGGGTTGTTTTGCCCCTCCATCAGTTAAGACGAGGTACTCTGATTAGCAGGTTTCACGTTTTTATGACGAATTCAGGTGATTTTGAACAATATCTTCGCGTTGCAGTTAGTTGACTGACGCTCAAGGGGATTGTTGCCTTATTATAAAGTAGTAAAGCGGATCCCTTCACTGCATAATGATTTGTTATCTATATGTTGTTGGATTGCATGCTCATATACAAGATCATTTAGTAGCTAAATATTAATAATATATAAATGAAGGTTGTCATCGACTATCCTGTCAAAATGCTCTGTTTGTGCTTTGTTCCACCGTCGCAGTTGGTTGCTCTATAGTCTTTATGAATATAAGAGGAAAGTGGGGGGGCGGGGGCGGTGATGACAATGGTGGATTGTTCCACCCGTACGAATGGTTCTAGGATTTTGCCTAAATATTTTTATGGATATAAGAGGGAAGTGTGGCGACAATGGGTTCCATGTTGTATGCTATGGACTCTTTTAGTATATGGAGGCAACTTGCAGTTAAATTTAAGATCCAGTGCTTATTAGCTTTTATAGAATAAAATCCAGACATAATAATGGCTATTCATGAAGCAACAAATGGCCTGCGTGAGTTGTAACTATACTTTATTTGATTAAAATGGTAAGCAATGTGCGAGCTTTTCGGTTAGACTCTCGTTGCCTGCTTGTATTGCAGAAGATAACTTGCTTTGTGGGCACTGGGAAAATTCTCATTTGATATTTTCGATGTGGTTGGGAGGACTGTCAAGTGATCAGACACGTATTAGGCTTTAATCTAAAACACTCGAGGCTTTTACTTTGCATCAATAATGATTTCAGTGTGAACTTCCTAGTAAAATATAGAGGGGGCGGGTGATGATTGAGACTAGAAAATTCTTTGTTTGCACCAGTTGAATTTTTCAGCGGAGTCGAAGTTGGAGAGATGAGGTTTATATTTAAGATTGATGCTTTAACCTGTTAAAGTTGGTAACCAATATGACGCTGGTCTTGGATTATACGAGTTGGTTGCATTTACGATATGCAAAGGTGATATTCGTTACAATCTTTTTGTTTTTGAATGTGTTTTGTTGGCAAATGCATGTGCGTTTAAAATGCAGTTATCTAATATCAGAACTTCCACAATGGATAATTTTTTGTTTCATAACATCCATGTAATTGATTGTGGTTCGTTGGCAAATGCATGTGCGTTTAAAATGCAGTGATCTATCTCCCATAATCCCATAATGGATAATTTTGTTTCATAACATTTATGTAATTGTTTGCTAAAGTTTTTTGGAAGTAAACTGTGTCATAGTTTTTGAAATGTTCAATATTTTGAGTGGACACTTCACCCATCATTAGGGACACATCAAGGTTATTATCAGGTGGAGTATCCACTCGAAATGTTGGACGGTTCAAAAACTATGACTCAGTTTTAATTTACAGAAAATTTAGGCAATAATATGACTGTGAAAACCTACATACTCAAACCTATGTAATTTGTCAGAACTATATTAGTTCAAAAACTATGAATCAATTCAAAAACTATGAATCAGTTCTAACTTACATAAAATTTAGGCAATCAATATGACTAACTGTGAAAACCTGCATACTCAGACCCATGTAATTTGTCATAATTATATTTTTATTATACCGAGTTAGCCATTGACAACATGGTAGTTTATTAAAATCTGTTTGATTTGGTGGAGAAAATAACCAAATTGTTACGCCGAAATCGATTAATAGAGGATTAGTTAACAATCAACAAAAAGACAGTTTGACATGTAAATAATAAATAAACTCTAATGTATATAATCTGTGATATCTTTTCATAACAAGTTACCAATTAGCAACGTGTATATTTTCATAACGAATTAGTAAGGAGTGACATGCAAGTTTACCAAAATCTACGAAACAAAATAAATTGTTCTCATAAAGTGTGATTAGATCTGGCAGAATAAACAAATTTCCATGAAGTGCTTAGATTTGATAGATAGTAAACAAATTGTTTCACTAAATTGATTTCTGGGATATAAAATCTTCGGTTTGGAAAAATGGTCAGTTTGATTTATTAGGGATTGTTACGCCAAAATCGATTAATAGAGGATTAGTTAACAATCAACAAAAAGACGGTTTGACATGTAAATAATAAATAAACTCTAATGTATATAATCTGTGATATCTTTTCATAACAAATTACCAATTCATAACAAATTACCAATTAGCAACGTGTGTATTTTCATAACTAATTAGCAAGGAGTGACATGCAAATTTACCAAAATCTACTAAACAAAAAATAAATTGTTCTCATAAAGTGTGATTAGATTTGGCAGAATAAACAAATTTTCATTGAAGTGCTTAGATTTGATAGATAGTAAATAAATTGTTTCACTAAATTGATTTCTGGGATATAGAATCTTCGGTTTTGAAAAATGGTCAGTTTGATTTTATTAGGGACAGTAAACGTTGGATATTTTTGTTAGAGTTGAATATTAGATTGAATACTCAAACTATGGATTAATATATTTAAAATTTATATTTAGTAAATTATTAAGTCATTTTCAATAAACAAATATCCAGTATTTTAAAATGCGATTAAATAAAATCAGAGACTATAACATTATGAATCATAGGTAATTTGATTTGTGTTTTTGTTTAATTAAAAAAGTTATTAACCATTTTTAAAATGAAAAGAATCATAAGNATATGTAATTTGATTTGTGTTTTTGTTTAATTAAAAAAGTTATTAACCATTTTTAAAATGAAAAGAATCATAAGATTTGGTCTTTTATATATATATATATTATTTTTTTTGAAAATTGATTTTTCAGCTAATAAAAAATAAATTACCATCAACAATATTTTTATTTGACTAATAACCTATCCAATAAAAAATAAAAGATTTTTATTTCAGTTAATAAAAAATAAATTACCATCAACAATATTTTTTATTCGACTAATAACCTATCTAATAAAGAATAAAAGATTTTTATTTTAATATAATAAACTACATATATAATGAAACAATATCACAAAACATGCCATGCATATATTATTTCATATCAGACTATTCAATTTTAAAATAGACTAATAACCTATCCAATAAAAAATAAAAGATTTTTATTTCAATTAATAAAAAATAAATTACCATCAACAATTTTTTATTTGACTAATAATCTATCCAATAAAAAATAAAAGATTTTTATTTTAATATAATAAATTACAGATATAATGAAACAATATCACAAAACATGCCATATGTATTATTTCATATCATATTATTCAATTTTAAAATATATAGAAATTTAATATCACAA
>SNQJ01S0033470.1:35130-58743 GCA_010110895.2 Picea sitchensis | reverse complement strand
AAAAACGTGATCTTTGTCCTCCAGGTTGTAGAAGATGATTGTGAAGAAACCTTTCAAGCTTAGTTAAAGCTCATAGTCACCTTTCGGGTTCCACCAATTTTTAATCCATCGCGTGAGGTCTTTCTCCGAGGGCCATAACCCTAATAATTTCCCGATCAAGGCATGATCCTTCATGAACTGGGTGTGTTCTCCAACCCTGGTGGATTTTATCACATATTTTGGTGCATTTGGTGATTGCGGGATACATTTCCCTGGTTCCCAGTTGCGAGATGCCTTTGGATGCGACGATTCAACTTCCATTTCCATGTTTTTACCTAAGCCTTGTTCATCTTGCAACAAGTGATATCTAATATGCCGTAGTGGTTCAAAGGATGACCGCCGGGCTCGAGTTCTGTCCGTTTCGTTGGCTGTTACATTTCTGTAAGAGGGGGTTTTCACCCCTCGTCTAAGCTCATTCTACGATGTCAGGTTCGTTTGTAGCTGTGGCAACGACGATTCACGGTTCTGAGTGGTAGGATAGTTGGGTGTAGCAAGGGAGGGAGCATGCATGTCCTCCTACTATATTATTGCGAAGTTTAGTGAATCTTAGTTGGATATGAGATATTCTCTTCAACAAGATTTTCTCCTAAATTAGAATGTGGAGTTAATTTGTTGTTGGCTAGAAGCTTTGATGAGATAATGTATCTATCTTTAGTCACAAAACTGTGAACAAATTCAAATTCAGCTCAATGAAATAAACAATTCAGTGTGTTGTTGTGTTCATGTGAATTATTGTGTTTCCTCTTCAATTATTATGTTGTAAATTTATTACAATAGTGTAGTTGTTTTGAGAGTNTAGTCACAAAACTGTGAACAAATTCAAATTCAGCTCAATGAAATAAACAATTCAGTGTGTTGTTGTGTTCATGTGAATTATTGTGTTTCCTCTTCAATTATTATGTTGTAAATTTATTACAATAGTGTAGTTGTTTTGAGAGTCTATTCTTGAAAGGATTGGGGAAGAAAACATGAGAGAGAAACTCTGTACGTATAGGTTTCCTATCATGCTATCAAAACCAATCACTTGAAGAAAAAAAACATAACATAATTATGAGAGATGCATGAGTTAATTAATTGCCAGAGCATTAGAGATTGTTGGAGAGTGCTGAGGATTGCTGGAGATCATTGGAGAACGTTGGATATTGCTGGAGATCACTAGAGAATCCTAACGGTCACTGGAGGTATGCGATGGGTGAGTTGTTCTAAACTCTGTTGTAAAAACAATTCTCTTGTACGCTAGTAAATGGCCGACGATATGGTGATGGCCGTTGGATTATGGTGATGGTAGCATGCTTATGAGCCAGTTGGCAAGTGATGTGTCCCGTCAAGGTTTAGATGGGTGACCCATAGACGTTGGGCGATTCACCCTTTATTTTTAATGCTTTGACCTTTTATGCAAAGAAAGGGGCATGCAAGCTTGGTATATTTATTTTTATGTAAAAATAAAAAAAAGCACATGGGGTTGTTTTACTTTTATGTGCAAAAATAAATAAATGTATGATCGTATTATTAGTGTTCTCTTTAAGAGTTTAAATTGTTGTATTCCAATATCTATTATGGATAGTTTTAAACTTAGTGATTTTGAAAAGTTAGAAGGTATTTATAATTATTTTTTTTGGAAATATTTTATGGAATTTATCTTCACTAAACAAGATCACTATTAGTCGATGGGTTAGAATCAAAACCAAATGATCCCATTAAAGAGGTCGAGTGGAATAAGAAAGATATCAAGATTAGTATGTTGATCTTAGTTAATCTAGGATCATCTTTGGTTGTGCATGTAAGAATTTGCATGACAACTAAAGATTTGTGGGACAATTTGAAATCCCTATATGAATATTCAAGCATGTCAAGAAGGATGCTGTTAAAAAACAAACTAAATGCATGCATGATGGTAGAGGGAGAGAGTATCTCTTCATATGCTGACATAATCAAAGAGATCATAGACCAATAACATGATGTAGGGGATACAATCTCAAATGAGAAGATGATACCCATAACCTTGAATGGATTCTCTAATGACCATGAGATGTTTGTCAACACTGTTTTTTGTTAGAGAACCCACACCTTCATTTGAGAATTTATATGAGATCTTCTAGTCTGAAGAGATGTAGAAGAAGGAAAATAATGAGAGGGATTCAGATGATGTTGCATTATGGTCAAAGACTAATAAATTCAATCAAAAGTGGCAGAAAAAGAAAGTAGGAAAACACCCATGTTAGAAATTCAATGGTGGTGTAGCTTCTCCACTAAGCGAAATTTTAAGTCTAGATGTTTTAATTGTAATGAGAAATGACATATTACTAAGGATTGTCCTAAGAAGAAATTAAACAATGTAAAAGTGCATGTCCAAATGCATGGTAAGGATCAATTACACCAATGTAATAGTGTTGATGGAGTTGATGAGTTGTTTAATCAATAAGAAAATTTCTCATTAGTATATGCTCTTTCTACTAATGCTTCTTGCAAAGATATATGGTGTATTGACTTTGGTGCAAGAAGGCATATGTCTCATGATAAAAAGCTATTTGTGGAGCTTAAGGAAAACAATTTTGGAGATTCTGATGATGGGTGGAGTGTCCACTCGAAATGTTGGAAGGCTAAAAAACTACGACTCATCTCCACTTCTAGAAAATTTAAGCAATCAATACGACTAACTGTGAAAACCTACATACTCAGACCCATGTAATTTGTTAGAACTCTATTTTTATTATACCGAGCTAGCAATCGACAACATGGTAGTTTATTAAAATATGTTTCATTTGATGGAGAAAATAACCAAATTGTTTCACCAAAATCGATTAATAGAGGATTAATTAACAATAAAGAAAAAGACAGTTTGACATGTAAATAATAAATAAACTCTAATGTATATAATCTATGATATCTTTTCATAACAAATTAGCAATTAGCAACATGTGTGTATTTTCATAAGGAATTAGCAAGAAGTGACATGCAAGTTTACCAAAATCTACTAAACAATAAATAAATTGTTCTCATAAAGTGTTATTAGATCTGGCTGAATAAACAAATTTCTATTAAAGTGCTTAGATTTGATAGACAATAAACAAATTGTTCCAATAATTTATTTCTTGGATATAAAATCTTTGATTTGGAAAAATGGTCAATTTGACTTTATTAGAGACCACAAACATAGGATATTTTTGTTATGGTTGAATATTAGATTGAATACTCAAATTATGGTTTAATATATTTAAATTTCATACCTAATAAACTATTAGGTCATTTTTAATAAACAAATATCCAGTATTTTAAAATGTGATGAAATAAAGAAACTATAACATTATGAATCAAACATAACAATTAAAGTAATTTGGTTTGTGTTTTTATTTAATTAAAAAAATTATTAATATTTTTTATGAAAATAATCATAAGATTTGGTTTTAAAATATTTTTTACTAAAAATTGATTCTTTAGTTAATAAAAAATAAATTATCATCAACAATAATTTTATTTGACTAATAAGTTATCCAATAAAGAATAAAGAATTTTTATTTTAATATAATAAACTACATATATAATGAAACAATATCACAAAACATGCCATACATATTTTATTTCATATCATATTATTCAACTCTGAAATATATAGAAATTTATCGTGAAAGGTAATATTTATTTATAATGTATCATTACAACATTATAGAAAATATTTCTAACGGTAACTACTTTAAAACTTCAAAACTTCTTATAAATGGTGAGCATTTATTTCTTGCATAGCACTAATAAGTTCCATTACAATAACATTAGGTAGTAGTAATTTTGTCATTGTTGATAATAACAAGTACAAACATTGTAGTTTTTATTAACATTTTTAATCTATTTCATAGTTTATTGATATATTGTTTATATAAAAAGTGTGAAATCTAAATAACATTATGAATCTTTTCAAAGCTTCTACATAAACTTTCTACTATAGAGTAGTTAGGATGATAATTGTTCTCTTGATTTGAGCAACTTAGTGTTTCATGGGCAAGTATGTAATAGGGTTTTCTCTAGTTCATGGGTTATTGATATATTGTCTATATAAAGAGTGTGGTCCCTAAACAACATTATGGATCTTTTCAAAGCTTGTTCATACAATTTCTTCTTGTGGAGTAGTGAAGGTGCCAATTGTTCTATTGATTTAAACAACTTGGTGTCTTATGAGTAAGTCTCTAATAGGGTTTGCTATGTTATCATTGTGTTAGAAAAATGTGAGTCTAGTGTTAAGATTTACTAATTTTCAATAGTTGTTATTGGTGTGTCTAATGAATGTAGATATCGTTATTGGTGTGTCTAATGAATGTAGATATCAGTTGTCTATTATTGTGGAGTTTGTTGAATTTTAGTTGGATATGAGATATTCTCTTCAACAAGATTTTATCCTAGATCTGAATGTGGAGTTGATTTGTTGTTGACTTAAAGCTTTGATGAGATAATTATCTATCTTTAGTCAAAAAAAAACAGTATATAAATTCAAATTCAACTCAATGAAATAAACAATCTTAACGTTGTATGTTCCTTGTGAATTCATTGTGTTTCTCTTAAATTATTTTGTTGTAAATTTATTACAATAGTGTAGCTATTTTGAGAGTCTATTCTTGAAAGGATTGGGGAAGAAAACATGAGAGAGAAACTCTGTACGTATAGGTTTCCTATCATGCTATCAAAACCAATCACTTGAAGAGAGAAACAAAAAAAAAAAACCATAACATAATTATGAGAGATGTATGAGTTAATTAATTGCCAGAGCATTGGAGATTGTTGGAGAGTGCTGAGGATTGCTGGAGATTATTGGAGAACGTTGGATATTGCTGGAGATCACTAGAGAATCCTAAAGGTTACTGGAGGTATGCGATGGGTGAGATGTTCTAAACTCTGTTGTAAAAATAATTCTCCAGTACGCTAGTAAATGGCTGATGATATGGTGATGGCGGTTGGCTTATGGTGATGGTAGCATGCTTATGAGCCAGTTGACAAGTGATGCGTCCCGTCAAGGTTTAGATGGGCGACCTATAAACATTGGGAGATTCACCCTTTATTTTTAATGCTTTGACCTTTTATGCAAAGAAAGGGGCATGGAAGCTTGGTATATTTATTTTTATGTAAAAGAAAAAAGGCACATGATGCATGTTGTTTTACTTTTATGTGAAAAAAAAGGATAAATGTATGATTGTATTACTGGTGTTTTTTGAGAGTTCAAATTGTTGTATTCCAATTTTTATCATGGATAGTTTTAAACTCAATGAATTTGAAAAGCTTGAAGGTATTAGTTGATGGATTAGAACCAAAACTAAACAATCCCACTAAATAGGCTCAGTGGAAGAAGAAGGATATTAAGGTTCGTATGTTCATCTTAGTCAATCTAATATCATCTTTGGTTGTGCATGTAATGCGTTTCATGACAACGAAAGATTTGTGGGACAATTTGAAGTCCCTATATGAATATTCGAGCATGTCAAGAAGGATGTTGCTAAAAAATTATCTCTTCATATGTTGACATAATCAAAGAGATCAGAGACCATTAACATGATGCATGGGATACAATCTCAAATGAGGAGATGGTACCCATAACCTTGAATGGATTCTCTAATGACCATGAGATGTTTGTCAACAATGTTGCGAGTTAGAGAACCTGCACCTTCATTTGAGAATTTTTATGAGATATTCTATTTTGAAGAGATGCAGAAGAAGGAAAATAATGAAAGGGATTCAGATGATGTTGCATTATTATCAAAGACTAAGAAATTCAGTCAAAAGTGGCGGAAAAAGAAAGTAGGAAACCACCCATGTTAGAAATTCAATGGTGGTGTAGCTTCTTCATCTAAGAGAAATTTTAAGTCCAGAGTAAGATGTTTTAATTGTAGTGAGAAATGGCATATTGCTAAAGATTGACCTAAGAAGAAATTAGACAATGTTAAAGGGCATGTTCAAATGCATGGTAAGGATCAATTACACCAATGCAATACTGTTGATGGAGTTGATGAGTTGTCTAATCAATTAGAAAATTTCTCATTAGTATATGCTCTTTTTATTAATGCTTCTTGCAAAGATATATGGTGTATTGAATTTGGTGCAAGAAGGTATATGTCTCTTGATAAAAAGCTATTTGTAGAGCTTAAGGAAAGTAATTCTAGAGATTCATTATTTTTGGGTGATGACCAATCTCACAAGGTGAAAGGAGTAGGAGCTGTTCCTGTTCGAATGCCAAGTAGAGTTATAACACTAATAAATAATGTTCGTATGTTCTTGGCCTACAAATAATTTTTTTTCAATGAGTGTTGTTTCCGATTAGAACATGAAGGTCGAGTTCATTGAAGGTAGTTGTACAATCCAAGAATGTAGATATGGAAGATCAAGGGTGATATGAAAAGGAATCATATACGGTGGCTTGTATAGATTTATTTCAGGTATCATTGATCAAAGAGCACTATTGCATGATGATGGAACTCTCATCTATCTATGGCATAGAAGAATTGGTCACCTTAATCTTGATAGCCTACGAAAAGTTCATAAAATGTTAAGATGTATTCCACAATTTAATGTGAGCAAAGGAGGTGTATGTGATGCATGTGTTATGTGAAAGAATCACAGGGACCCATTCTTCTCAAATGATTTAAAACCTATTAGGAATCCTCGACCTTGTCCACTCTAATGTCTGTGGACTATTGATTTAAAAGACAATTTTATGGTCTTTAAGTCAACCTCACGAGGATAAAACCCCCCTACGTTTTTCAAGGGGTGGTACTCCTATATTCTAAAATTGCATGCATAAATATAAACAATGCTTGAGAAGGACCAAGGTTATTTAAAATAGATATTCACAAGAAAATAATACCTGAGATGGGACCATGTATCTTATAAAAGGAAATTATTTACAATATATTACAGAATTTATAAACCAACATAGTATACAAATAAACAAGATGATATTTCCATTACAACATTCATCAAGACATAACACAATATCCAAGTAAAGGAACAAGAAAGTATAGTCCGCATATGGAAAAGAAATTTAAATGATTATTTCATTAGATGAAAAAAAGATGATAGATACACATTTGGAATCTCAAGCTTGAAACCAAAGTCTTTGATATTAGAGTAATGCAATATCCCAAAATAGTTATTTGGGAACCTAAAAAAATAATAAATGTCTTTAAAATACAAGGAAAATGTCTTGAAAATAAATATTTGTGTTTGTCCTTCAAAGAGGACTGGGATGAGGCTCCGGCAGACCATAAAATGAAAAGACCCGAAAGACAAGAAAAACAATCAAAGATTATCTCGAGTTTCATAGATTACTAGGAAATGGATGACAATGTAACAAATGCTTGTAGAAGAATGATAACGAGAAGAGGAAAAAGGTTTATGCTTGACTCATTGTGATGGAAAGTTTTTATGAAGTCGTTACTTTCTTGGAGGTGCCTCTTTTGTAGATTCTTGTTGTTGTTGAGGTGGCATAAATGATGCAACCGTTTCTTATTGATTTGGCTCAACAATTTTGATTAAGGATTTTCTTAACTAATATTCAATATATTCCCTCATGGGTGCCACCGTGATCTCATGCCTTGTTTTTATCTCGAACAATTCATTCTCCATCTCTCTCAAATCTAGGCCTGATTGGTGCAATGTATCATCTACCTCATCGTTTCTGTTGATGTATCTGACCAACTACCTTTCAACTTCTTCTTCAGAGAATCCTATTGTTTCAATGAACTTGTTTGCCCATGAAACTTTCATTACATTAAGTTGGTCTAACAATTGTTCTTTTTATGAAAGTATTTTTATCCATTAATAAGTTTGGGGCATCAAGTTATTTCATGAGATTAACCAACTTAAACAATAAGTCACCTCTTAGGTTATTTAAAGCATCTACTTCACTTATCATTTCTCTCAAATTCTTTATCCTCTTCAACCAACATGCATTTATTTGTTTCATATGGATATTTGAAGGAAGGTTTTGCTCTCTTCTTTGGATATCCCTCAAGCTTGAAACTTTGGTAGAGAATGTACCCATAGTGTCCTTGTAGAAACCTTCATCATTCTCCAGATTCTTCTGAAGATATTCTTTGAAATTTGTGATTCTTGTTGAAAAGTTAGTGGAATTATGTGCAAGTTCCCAATTTTTTTGAATCAAATCTATTCTTTTCTTATCCCATTTCCAACATGTTTTATTATTGCTCGCAGTAAGCTTGGTGAACCTTTATATTTGTTACTTCTTTATGGGATGTCTTCTAAAGTGAGAGTTGGTTGAATTGTGCTCAAAGGTTCTAGAAACAAAGGTCCTGGAATTAAGATTGTCTCTAATTATTTTATTCTTTGTTTAATTCCAAATTTTCCTTTCCCATAGTATTGACAGTCTGTTTTAGAGATTCTCAAGTTGCATCGTGGAATTGTACAATTTTAGATGGTGCAACCCCATCAAAATCAATTGTTGATTTCCATTTCTGAGGTAACTTTTTATTTTTTTGTATTAAAATTTTCAATTAAAAATTTATTGGGCACTTGATTGTAGGCTGTGTGGTGCAAGGTTATAGACTCTTCTTCGAATATCATCGATTCCTGGGTAACTAGGGATTCAACAATTTCTCAAGTTTCCAACAGTCTTTGCTCAGACCAACTAGATTATTTGATAAGCTCATCCACATCCATAACTTGTGGGATTTCTTGGTTTTCAGGTATGCCTAACCTCGTTTTTTGTGTATCCCTTTTTCTCTTGGCATAAGTGTATACAAGATGAGATTTTTCAAGGTTTTTCTTTGGTGGGTCTTTATCACTGCCATTGTGTGAACTTCCAACAAGTGTTTTTCTCATCGCTAAACCAATGGTCCTATGCTTTGTTCTTACCGGGGTACTTTTCTGGGAAACAATTGGTGAATTGGGATTTCTATCCGCTACTTATATGCCATGCTGTCGATATCCTTCATTGGTACTGATTAATTCCTCCATGTCAATTAAATCTTGGTTTGTTACAGTCTTAGGGAGATCTAGATTATCTCCACCTCCTTCTTTAAACTGCTCAATTTGGTAGAGTAAGAATAATAACCAATTAATCCCATATGTGTAGTAAACAAATCATTATGGTTGAAACCCTCAACAAGTTCAGTTTCTTTTAAGTCGAGTTGGTCAAAATGATCTACAAGTTCATCTAGATGGGATATGTGTTTTACAATAATTTCTCCAATTTTCCAAGGTAGGTGAATGAATTTCTTCTTCCTCTTCTTGTTGAAGAAGTGAGCCCAAGTCCTGTACTGCTTGCAAACTTCCACAATAAAATGTCTGTCTAATACATAAAACGAGAGAGGGAAATGATTCTCTTCACATCCAAATAAATTTATAATACCAAAATCTTCAGTAGTCTTGAAAACTCCTTTCCTTGTGAGAAAGGTGGCAACTTCAAGTGAAAATATCGACGTAATAGGGCCAAAAACTATTTTTTTGAGCTCTTTGTTAGGATATAAAGACACTTAAGAGTTAGTTAAGATAAAATTGATCTATTGTGTCATTAGGTAAAAGTGTGTTTCTTAGAGTGTTTCTATAGTATGCATTTGCAGTTAGGAAATCTGATGGTCACGATATATTTCCGACATAGAGTGATCCCTCCGACGATTCATGTTCTCCTCGATCTTAACAATTACATTAATCCATGGATTAACACCTGATTGGTACATGATCTCTATTTAAAGAGCATGGAGGGTCATTTTACAATGATTGATTGTGATAAACTATCTTGTAAAATATCTCTGTAAATTTCTTTTGCATTAATAAATTGCTCCAAGTGGCCATGTTGGCTGGGGTCGTGGATGTTTCCCCGTAGGGGTTTTACCACGTGAAAACATTGGTGCGTTGATCTTTGATCGAGTTGTGTGAGTGGTTACTAAAGGTTTTCGTCCTCTGTTGTAATACCTGTGTTGTCGAACATGGTATCAAAGTGCATATGAAGACCCACTCCCATTGTAGATTGATATCGTAAAGTCGTTTTGCCTCATCTCTAGGTTCTTCCATTTTTTGTACATTTCTGGGATGAGAGGAGTGTTCCATTGTGTCTAGAGTGCTCATTTTAGTCATGAATGCTTTTCGTTTCATTCGAAAAGTATTCCATTTTCCCAAGATACAACCATTTCATTTAGATCCGAAGGTATAAAACTTGGTAACGCCCTTTTAGATTTTTGCAGATTTATTATTGCAGTTTTATTTCGATTTTACATTTTTTTATTTCCGGGTTGCTACTCTTTTGGATTTGCGTATGCTCTTTGCCCCGTGCCCTGTGCGATCTCAAAAAATCAGAAATAGATTGGAAAGGGTTTTCTTATATACGTATTCTCTTTGCCGTGCGCTCTGTGAGATCTCGGTAAATAAGAAATAGAGAGAAATTTGCATTTTTCGGGTAAGCTAACCGATATCTAATCCTTGTTGTCATCAAGAAAAACAATTTTTTTCTTGTTTGAAAATAGTTTTTTATGAGCATGCTTTCCAAGACCGTCTTCCACCACCACCGCCACCACCACAACAACAACACCCTAAATCCTCCTTCTAAACAATACAATACGTTTTGCACTAGCTCACTTGGTTAAAAGTTTCTTTTTTAAGTAAGAGGTCTTGAGTTCAAATATTTTTTTTGTTGTTTTTTTTGAAAAAGTTCATGCAGCCATTGTAAAGTGTATTTTACTTCAATTATAAAAGTGAGTCACTATAAGTAGCTTTAATATTTTATTTTAAAGTTATTTATTTTTTATTTTAAAGTTATTTATTTTGCATGTAACTTTCCTTTTATAAAGTAACTTCATTGTAAAAATAATCCTTGCCTATTCTATAAAAATGGGTCACTTCATTAACAACTTATTTGTAAAAGTGAGGTTATTTGGAGGGTTATCAACACATGGACCAAATTCTACTTGCCAAGTGGCTCTTTGGTTATCATTTATGTATTTTTTCAAAATGTCATAACTTTCACATTTGAAGTTCGTTTTTGCTGGTTTTTTTTTAAATAGCCTATTTTTTTGAGATCTTTCCATCTTAACCATCAATTTTAGTTTTTAAATGCACATTATATGCATATTTAATATGGATTCTTCTAGTGATCTTTTGCTTACCAACACCAACTACTTCCAATGGAAATACCATATGGAGGATTTATTAAGAAGTAAAAGATTGTACCAGATTACCTTGAGAAATTAACTAGAACCTATTTATGATGAAAATAAAATCAAATGGGCAAATAAGAATGAAGAAGCACGTGGACTGATTGAAATTCCCATCTCTCCTGATTTAAGGTTTCACCTTGAAGGAATTGATGACCCTGATGAAGCTTGGGAAAAACTTGAATCTGTGTTTGGTAAACACAATATTATTCGATCCCACCAGATAGAAAATCATATAATGACAACTCCAAATGATTTGTCTTGCATTGAAGACTATTTATCTAAGTTCGAAAAACTTAGGCTTTTATGTGCATAATGTAACATAAAACTAGAAGAAGAGCATTGCATATATATTATTCTTTCTAATATTGGTAGTGCATATTCAATGTTTGTATCTACCTTCTATGCCACTAAAGAAGCTCTAGGGAATTCTTATAAAAATACCTCTCTTGAGTTCTTTTGTGATGCTTTGATTAGAGAGTAAGATAAGATTTTTAAACTTGAAGTGATCAGCACTGTAGGTACCTCCACCAAAGCCTTAGTGGCCCAACAGAAAGATAAATCCAAAAATTCCAAGAAGCAACATCCTCACCACAACAACAAGCAAAACAAGGGTCCCAAACCCACTTAGCTAGCTTCCGCTCCAAATGGTGACAAAGGAGGAAAATCTAAAAGTAAGAAGAGTGATAAACATTGCAAGTTTTGTGATCCCGGAGGATCTTGGTGGCCACCCACCTTTTTCAACTGGCTTAAAACAATTTTTTGGCAACTTACTAGTTTTAGCAGTTTTTCAGGTCCCAAACTTCCAGGGCCATTTTGAGGGCCTAAATGATGTTTTTTCACGATCAGGAACCTCGATGATTGTTGAAGGCTCTTATTGAGCCCCCTAAATTAAGCTCCTCACCAATACCTTTCCAATGAGCTATCATGTTCCCTAAAAAAATATCGTATGCAAAAATTATGACCCCGAGAAATTGATGTACTAACTTACCCCAACGAGGCCCACACGAATTTTGGCGCTTCATCTCCCAGGGTTAGGTTTTTTGATGTCTAGGGTTTTGAAATTCATGTTTATTGTAAAAAGGAATTCAAAGCCTCATTGTACTCATATTCTTGCAAATGAGTGTAGCCGTCACATCTCTTCTCAGAAATAAGCTGCCACCATTCTAGCAAGCTTGTTTTCAGTCTGCATTTTACTATTTTCAACATATTTCTTATTTTATAGAAGTAAAGTTTTATTGTATCTTTGTTATTCTTCATCGTGTCTCTATGTTAATGTTATAAATATGTGGTTTCATTTCATTCCGCTCAAAAATACTAATTAGTGGTATCAGAGTGGTCTGCTCCTTGTCATTTTTTTAATGCATGTCCCCGATGCAGTCAGGGAATAGAGAGTTGGGTATCGAGCTTGTTTCTTTTGAGGAAAACTGCTCTCGCACACCCAAGAAACCATTCATGGTGGGATAAAATAAATACGACGATACATGGGATCCTTTCAAAATGTTTCCCGAGGAAGCCCTTGAGTGACAGATGAACGAGATGATGGAAAAATTTGCACAAATCCTTCGACGATTGCCAACAAGCGACGCATCCACCTCAAGCGGAGGTGCCACCCCATTCAAGGTACAAATAAATTTTGATATTCCTATATTTAAAGTTCAAATAGATGCGAATGTCGTAGATAAATGGTTAAACCTTCTAGAAGGGTATTTTTCTGTCCACAAATTTTCCGATAGAGAAAAGATTACATTTGCGCTCCTCAAGGCCGTCCCCCATGTCAAAGATCGGTGGTAGAATTTCTGTGAGCAAAAGGAAATAGAGCAATCCACATTATTTGTTGTTGCACCCACTTGGGGTTCCTTCATGGATGCTATGAAGGAACAATACTACCCTGTTGGAAGTTATGACGACTTGTATACAAGATGGATCACACTACAATTGGAAAGAGATCAAACAGTGCCAGAGTTCACCAATGTCTTCCATACCTTGCGCACCAAGATGGGTATCAAATATTCTAAGCGACATATGGTGCTCAAGTACCGCGGTGGTATGAATAGATACATCTAGTCAAAAATGGAGTTTTTGTACATCTCATCCTTGGGCGCGACCTATCGATATGTCGCCAAAATCGAGTAGAAGCTTAAACAAAATACACGATAGTTTGGGTCTGGGAACCCCTCACAACAGAAGCAAGGAAAGGGAAGACCCAAACCCTAGGAAAAAATATAGAGAAAAGATGGGGAACCTCAGGATAACCAGTCCAGTCCGCAAGAAAATAAAGACAATGGGAAGACGAAGAAAGATACCGGGAAGTGGTGCGACTTCCACAAGATCCGCTGGCATTAAAATACCGATTTTCTCTCAAAGAAGTCATTGGTGGCTGAGGTAAAATCCTCTAAATTAGATGCGGGTTCCGACTCTGAGTCAGAACCAGAAAAGGGGAGACAAATCATTGACATGGAACCTAGTGCCACCATTGTTACCACCAAGATCTAGCTCGGTGAACCTGATGATCCAGAGGAAGGAGAGCGCCTCTTTCATTCACAGATGTGGGTGAAAGGCACTCTGATGCACTTCATTGTGGATAGCGGTATCCAGAAGAACCTCATCTTAGCAGAGGTCGACAAGCGACTAGCCCAGTGGAGAACACCACACCCGCAACCCTACACCATCAGATGGCTCCGTTAAGGAAACAATCTTTGCATCAACGAACAATGCCGCCTATCGTATGACATCAAGCCATTCAAAGATGAGGTATTGTGTTATGTTTCTCTGCTTGAAGTTTGTGATTTTCTTTTGGGCCAACCTTATTTATGGAAACATCATGCTGTATATGAGTCTAGGCCTCACATTGTTATTATTACTTCGAATAAGAAATTGTACAGGATACTCGAGGTAGTCCCACCTAGTGATATTTCCTTGATCTCTGCCAAGCAATGAAGGAAGGTCATTTCTTAGACCGAGAAGTTTGTATTATTCATGATTTTTTCTCAGAGTGAGTGAAAGGTTGCAACTAGATCCATGGCCTCTGCGACCGACTTCTCTACACAGTAGAAGCAAGTGGAAAGGGTCGTGGAAGAATACAAAGACATCTTCTCATCACCTACAGGGGTACATCCGCACTGTTAGGTCAAGCATCCCATCGATCTAACCCCCGACGCACCACTACCCAACGGGACAGTCTATCGCTGCTCTATGTTATAAAATTAGGAGATCAAGCGTCAGATCGAATAACTGCTCCACAAGGGGCACATCCGACCCATTTCATCACCTTGTGGAAGCCCAATCGTGCTGGTGTAGAATACATATGGGACTTGATGACTTTGCATTGATTACTGGCCCTAAATAAAATCAGAGCTGGGAACCAGTATCCGATTCACCAAATCAACGATCTTCTTGATCAAATCAACGATGCCAAATACTTCAGTAAGATTGGTCTGCAGTCTGGCTACCATCAGGTCCCAACAAAGCAAACAAATGTATGGAAAACTACCTTCAAGTCAAAAGAAGGTCTTTTTGAATGACTGGTGATGCCCTTTGGTTTGACAAATGCCCCAACAAATTTCATGAGGATGATTGATGATATATTGTGGCCTTTCACTAATTATTTTGTGGTGGTGTATCTAGATTACATCCTCATCTACAACAAGACTTGGGAAAAACACTTATCTCATATTCAACAGGTTCTGCACGCTATGCAGCAACACAAACTATATGCCAACTTGGAAAAATGCTCCTTCGGTATGGGCATGGTCCATTGCCTAGGATACATTGTTGATGCAAATGGTGTGCATTGTTGATCTGTGACTGGCTAGCCCTAACCATGCTCACTGAGCTTCAGAGGTTCTTAGGCCTTGCCAATTTCTATCACAGGTTCGTGTTGGGATTCTCCCATATTGCATGGGCCCTCAACCAAATAACAAGGGGTGGTGGTAAGGAAAAATTTGTGTGAGGCCTGTCCCAACAAAAAATGTTCGATGATCTGAAGCAATGCTTGTGATCAACCCCAGTGCTTTCGTTACGTGACCTGCAACAACCCTTTGAGATCGAGATAGATGCTTCAGACTGTGTTGTAGGAACAATCCTCACTCATAACGACCATCCCTTGGCCTATCATAGTGAGACATTATGAGATGCCATCCGTAAGTACCCTAGTTACGACAAGGAAATGTACTCCATCGTGCAAGCCTACTGCCACTGAATGCATTAGATTCTAAAAAATGAGACATTCATCCACACTGATCATAAGACACTGCAATTCATGTAGACACAAGGCAAATTGCAGAATGTCGCCATCAGAAGTGGTCCACATATTTGTAACATTTCCACCTCAACATCAAGTATAAAAGAGGAAGTACGAACCGAGTCACTGATTACCTCAACTGACCTCCAGTTGTGACACTCACCACAATGCTAGAATCTTGTGACCACGAGACCTTCGGATGGCCCCACCTCTATGAGACAGATCCTTAATTTGCCAACACCTATCATATGTTGGGCACAAACAAAATTGTCACTAATTTTCATATTCAAGACGGACTGTTGTGCCATTTGGGCCATCTCTGCATTCTATCAAGCGAGTGAGTGAAGCTTATTTGGGAATCACACTACATTTGGGTGGCAGGAAAATTTAGCGTGGAAAAGACAATGACAGTGAGGCAACAACATTTCTACTGGCCGAAACTTCGATAGGATGTCAACACGTATATCTGGTCCTGCATTTCTTGCGCTATTGCCAAATCGACCACTGAGAAATAAGGCCTGTATACTCCTCTTACTACTCCTGATAGTCTCTGGGAATCCATCTCAATGGACTACATGTCGAGCCTTCCATTCACCAAGTGGGGAAATGACTATGTTTTTGTGGTTGTTTATCACTTTTCCAAGATGGAAATTTTGGCCACCTGCAAGAAGAACATCACAAGGGAGGCCATTGCCAAGTTATTCTTTGAATGRGTGTGGGTACACTTTGGGATCCCAAAAACCATTATCTCAGATTGAGACAACTGGTTCCTCAACACATTTTGGTCAAGCCTCTGATCATTGTTGGACACCAAGCTCACCAAGTCCACTGCCTTCCACCCCCAGACAGATGGCCAAACCGAGGTCGTCAATCGGATGATCGTGCACATCCTACACATGTACAATTCCAAGCACTCCCTCACCTAGGATTAGAGTCTTCCCTATGTTCATCACAACTTCAACAAATCCATTCATAGCTCAACCGACCACATCCCCTTTCAGGTGGGGTTGGGATTTCAACCATCGAGTCCCATAGATGTTGCACTACCCCTTGCARCCACCCAGGCAGACTCGTCACATGCTCCAATTGAAGCTGACAAAGCCACCTGATTCATCGAGTGGATCCAACACATCTTCCAACATGTTCAATATATTTTACAAAATTTCAATGCCAAGTACAAGCAACGCCATGATCAACACCAAGTGCCACACCAATTTTAGGTGGGAGACAAAGTTTGGTTGTACTTGCAGAAAGAACGCCTTACAGGGCCTCATCAGAAGCTTTGTCCACTCCCTTATAGACCTTACAACATCACCAAGGTTGTGGGTGACAATAATTTTGAGCTCAACCTTCCCCCCTTCCTTGGCTTGCACCCAATGTTCAATGTGGACCTCCTTCGACCTTATTTTCCACCATTATTGGACACCTCGGAGATAAAAGAACAATTGACACCAATAGAGCTCAACCCGGACTACATGGAACAAACATCCACTTTTTAAATCATGGACACATAGGTCAAGGGCACTCGCCAACATAGGATCCAACTCTATTGGGTTGTCAAAGCAGGGCAACTCCTGCATCAAGGCAATTGGATCCCTCGAGGCCAAATTCAGTAGAAATTTCCTCATCTGATGGGGGGAATCAACGCAATGGATAACATTGCTTCCTAAGGGGGAAGGAGTTATCTAGGAGGATCTCGGTGGCCACCCACCATTTCTAACTCGCTCAAAACAATTTTTTGGCAACTTACTATTTTTAACAGTTTTTCGGGTCCCAAACTTCCGAGGCCATTTTGAGGGATTAAACAATGTTTTTTCACAATAAGGAACCTAAATGATAGTTGAAGGCTCTTATTGAACCCCCTAAATCAATCTCCTCTCCAATACCTTTCCAATGAGATATCGTGCTCCCTAAACGAAGATCGTATGCAAAAGTTACGTCCCCGGGAAGTTGATGTACTAAATTACCCCAACGGGGCCCATATGACTTTTGGCGCTTCGTCTCCTAGGGTTAGGTTTTTTGATGTCTATGGTTTTGGTATTCATGTTTAATGTAAAAATTCTTTCAGAGCCTCATTTTACTCATCTTCTTGCGAATGAGCATAGCCGTCACATCTCTTTTCAGAGATAAGCTGCCACCATTCTAGCAAGCTTGTTTTCAGTCTGTAGTTTACAGTTTTCAACGTATTTCTTATTTAATAGAAGTCAAGTTTTACTGTATCTCTATTATTTTTCACTGTGTATCTATGTTAATATTATAAATCTATGGTTTCATTTCATTCCGATGATAAATACAGATGATAAATATGGTCATGATAAGTCCAAATGTTTTAAGAAGATAACAAATTTAGAAGAAAGGATGAAGAAGCACATCATCAATATTGATTCTACTTCTTCTTTTTCTTCTCATGAACATGCACTTTCTGCTTCTAGTTTCTCCTTCAATGCAACTTCTACTTCCTTTTTTAATGAGTGGCTTATTGATTATGGATCATCTTATCATATGGCTAAGGACAAAGACATATTTGTTTTCCTGAATGAATGTAACACCAAGAAAATATTTATTGGTGATGATGAATCTCTTAGTGTTGTAGGGTCTTGAACAATTCAGGTAGAAAATGGTCATTTTAATGATGCATTATGTGTTCCAATTGTTTCCTGCAACCTTCTATCAATATATCAAATCACTCATTTATGTGAAGGTAAAACCATAGAGTTTTCACCCCACCAAGCTGTAATTAAGCATATAAAATATCCTCAACATGTTCTTGCAAATGGAATTGTTGATGATATTATTAGGTTGTACAAGTTTGACAACTTTGGGTCATCATATTTTCCATCAGTTTTTGTTGCTCACAACCATGACTTGAGCAAACTTTGTCATGAGTGGTTTGGTCATCGAAACTATTTCTTTTTGCAACAACTATGTAATCAACAAATGGTGACTGGTCTTCCTCTAGTTTCATGCAGAGATGGTGTTTATGTCCGTTGTATTCTCGAAAAACATCATCGGGGAAATTTTGACAAATGTGCCTCTTGGCATGCCTCAATCCCTTTGCATCTTGTTCATAGTGACTTGTGTGGTCCACTTTCTTCTCCTTCTTTTTTTGGGTGCACATATTTCTTGATTTTCATTGATAAATTTTCCAAACGCACTTGGGTTTACTTCTTAAAACTTAAGAGTGAAGTTTTTGACAAGTTCTTGGCCTACAAGGCCCTTGTAGAAAAAAAATATAAACATCAACTTGAAATATTTAGAACAGATAATGAAGGCGAATATGTGAACAAACAATTTACAAGTTACTGCGCTGCACATGGCATCCAAATGCAACACACTATTCCATATACACCACAAAAAAATGTTGTTGTTGAAAGAAAGAACAACACTTTAAAATATATGACTAATTGTATGATCGAATCTAAGGGATTAAGTTTGGAGTATTGGGCGAAAGCCATTAAATGTGAAAATTACATAGTAGATCACACTTCCACAAAGGATCTTAAAAATATAACACCGGAAGAAGCACATAATAAAATTAATCCAGATGTAAGTCACTTCCATGTATTTGCTAGTGTATCACGGGATCACATTCCCGATGAGAAAATGAAAGCATTGCAACCTAACAGTGAGAAGTGTGTATTTGTTGGTTATTCTGAAGATGTCAAAGGTTACAAACTTCTTCAATCACATTGTAATGAAATTATTATTAGAAGAGATGTTAAATTTGATGAAAATCTCTTGGCTTAGGAGCCTAATTCGGTGTTTGTGCCTTCTTCATCCCACGAGCTATCTTCAGTGTTTGCGACATCTACTGTTCCTATTCCGGTTTCTTCTTCTTCAGATGATGACAATGAGGATGAAAATACACCTCCACCCGCTCACCTTCCTCCAGACGAGTCCATTGAACATGAACATGAACCAACGCCACCGCTTCCTAGATGGGTCCATTCAACACGAGAAACAACTGGTGATCTTGCCGATGATCCTTTAGATCAATGTCAGAGACGTTCACAGTTCCAATGAGCCTCTTCTCTTTTGGCTCAAGTTTTAGAGACTCATGATCGAGAGACATTTGCAAAAGATTTAGGTCATCCAGATCTGGATACAACAATGAATGAAGAGTACTATTCTTTAATGACAAACGCTACTTGGGATCTTGTACCTCTTCCAAAAGGAAGAAAACTTTTCATATGTAAATGGGTCTACATAAATTAGTATGCATCAGATGGAAGTGTTGAAAGACACAAGGCTCAGTTAGTTTCCAAAGGATTTTCCTAAGTTGAAGGAATTGACTATAGTGAAACCTTTTCCTCTGTAGCCAAAATGAATTCCATCCGCCTTGTTCTTGCCCTTGCTGCCTCACATAAATGGGAGGTCCATCATATGGATGTTAAATATGACTTATTGCATGGGGATTTGCAAGAAGAAATCTACATTGAACAACCTCCTAGCTATGTCCATGATGACTCTAGCCTTGTTTGTCACCTTAAGAAATATTTTTATGGTCTTAAGAAATATCCTCGAGTTTGGTATGCCAAAATGGACAACTTTCTTCTTGACACCGACATTTCTAGATACCGTTCTGATCTAAATGTCTATATCAAGAAAGTAGTAAACCATCTCATAATCCTTGTCCTTTATGTTGATGACCTTATCCTTATTGCTAGTGACTCAAAACTTCTAAACCATGTGAAAACCAACCTTAAGAATAAATTTGAAATGATAGACTTAGGAGTTTTTTACTATTTCCTTGGCCTCCAAGTTTTCCAAACCAAGGAAGGAATTTTTCTTTCCCAAACGAAGTATTTCTGTGACCTTGTTTGTCACTTTCACATGGAATATTGTAAACCAACCCTTTCTCCCTTCCAAACTGGAGTCAAGCTTGCTACCACCTGTACTTCTCCTGAAGTTGATGCCACTTTGTACCGTTAGTTAATTTTTAGCCTCTTATACTTCACTCATACCCATCCTGATCTTTCCTTTGCTATCGGTCTTGTTTCCTGGTATATGCAACCACCCCATGAAAGCCATTAAAAAGTAGCTAAAAGAATACTTTGGTATGTCCGGGGTACAATTTAGTTAGGGATACATTATAGTTCAGGGGGTACTCCTTTATTGGTTAGTTTTACTGATTCAGATTGGGCCGACGACCCTGATGATTGGAAGTCTACTGCAGGTTATGTTTTCAGCCTTAATTTAAGACCTCTCACTTGGGCTTGTAAGAAACAACATGCTATTGTTGTTTCTTCAGCAGAAGCAATGTACCGAGCAATGATTAGTGCAAGTCAGGAAGCCTTGTGTCTTCGACATATCCTTTCAGAGTTTGGATTCCAGAAACAACATCCGACCAGCCTTTGGTGTCACAATCAGAGTACCATCAAGCTCCCCAAAGATCTAGTTCAACATCAACATAGAAAACACATAGAGATACACATGCACTTCATTAGAAAATTCATTCATGATCGAGTTAATAAAGTGCTCTTCTTCCCTATAGAAGATCAAGTTACAAACACTTTCACAAAGTATTTTACAGAAGCAAAGTTTTCCAAACTTCGATCTATGTTAGGATTTCAGGAAGTTGTCATTAAGGGGGGATAGAATCTAATGCCTCATTCCTTCTCCTATTGTCTCATCTTTGTAAATCCTTCAATCCTATCCCAAGTTGTTCTTAAGGGGGGATGTTAAGATATTTAGACACTTAGGAGTTAGTTAAGATCAAGTTGGTCTATTGTGTTGTTAGATAAAAGTGTGTTTCTTTAATATGCATTTGTAGATAGGAAATCCAACGGTCACGATATGATCCCGACATAGAGTGATCCGACGATTCATATTCTCCTCGATATTAATGACTATATTGATCCATGGATTAACACCCAATTGGTCCATGATATCTATTTAAATAACACGGAGGGTCATTTTTCGACGATCAATTGTGACAAAATCTCTGTGTAAATTTGTTTTGTATTATTAAATTGCTCCAAGTGGCCAATGTTGGACAGTTGGTTTAGAAAATTGGTTGTCATTGATGTCAACCCTTCGAGAGTGATCTTGGAGATTGATGTCAAACCTTAGAGATTGATGTCAACTCTTAGAGAGGTCCAAAGATGTTGGACAATTGATTGACACTTGTATGATTGATATTGGTGGTGAGTTAGTTGGGTTCATTTGATGTAGTTTACATGTAGCCCCCAAGGTGTGGTTATGAGATCTGAAGTTGATTAAGGAATATGTACATGTAGGATAGTGAAATTGTAGGTAAGGCTATCATAGATGGATAATACTCATTGTACCGTTTTTGGTGATATGTGGAACACCACATGGTTCCTCACGGTTAGGGAGATATGGCCTAGTAAAGTTGGAAGCCCCAAAGAGTGGAAAAGAATCCCCTAGTTTGTTATAAGTCTTGGTCAAAGGGGTAAAATTTATTGTAACAAGAAAACCATAGAATCTCCAAATCAAGGAGAGGAGTTACCTAGAAAAAGTATATAAACACTTCAAGAATTCTCTCATAAGTACACTCACACACTTAGAATTGAATATCTATATTGTGATTGTTATGGTCTAGTAGAGTGATATTTTGGCTAGTTTGTTACGACATTTTTTTGAGGTTGCGAAGGAAGGTCGAAGGTGAAAGTCTTGGAGTTGAAACAAGCTTGAGTAACCCTAGCTTTTGAGATATCCGTGAGTTGCAGGTCAGAAGGGTACATATGTACGCGGGCTGCAGTGGAGGAAAGCACGGATATCTGTGGGCTGTAGAAGAAAAAGTCACATATATGCAAAATGACTTGTGAAAGGTTGTGAAGGGATGTTGGTATCATGTTGTTGAGGACCATGGAATAGTTATAGGTTAGTACAATAGGTCAACTACATGATCATAGATAAGTCTTAAGGGTTATGGTTATGATGTTACGATACATGTATGGTAATGATAACATCTGATATGGTACATCTTGATGATGTTGTGGTACATTGATTAGAAGCATAATTGGATATCTTGGTGTATGGTTTGGTTACATGTTATGGTGCATACTTGAGGCTTGGTATATTATGTTATGAGGTTGCATCTTGGTGATATTGAGGAGCATGCTTGAGGCATGTGTTTGTGAGATTTGGTTTATGACTTGAGACACATCATTGGATGCATGGTACATGTTGGTTGAGGTCTACTTGGTGAGATATATTGTTGGTTCATATATTGGTTTATTGGTATATGGTGTATGGCATGATATGGTATATGGTTGAGACACTTGGTATGGTACATGATTGGTACATGGTATGGTGTTGATGATTGATGTACATGGTCGATATGCATGATTGGCACATGGTATCATACATGGTATGGTGTTGAGGTGCATTGTTGATGTACAATTTGGTATAGGTTGAGGTGCATGGTTGATGCACGAATTGGTACAGGTGTTGGTGCATGGTTGATGCACTTGTTATGGTACAGGTTGTGGTGCATGGTTGATTGTACAGGTTGATGCATGGTTGATACATGGTACATGTTGGTACTTGGTTGAGACACATATCTTGTGATGGTATGTGGTGATATCGGTACATGCTTGGTAGAGGCATGTGTTGGTGTTGTTGAGCATATGGTTTGAGATATGATCTTGGTGATATTGGAATGAGTTGCATGCATATGAGAGTGGATATAGTTTCGTGGATAAGACAATGATTGGTTGGACATGTTGTTGTGACAGTGATAGATTGACAGTGACAGTGACAAAGTTTGTGGAAGTGATAGTGGTAGAGTCTGTGACAATTGGTCTACACTTATATTTCAGGGCGGTAGAATGGGGAAAAGAAAGGGGGTTGTATCCTCCTTCCGATTGGAGCCAGAGAATCAGGTAATTGGATCTTCCTTCAGGTTGGAGCCTGAGAACTAGGTGGATGTAGACACCTTCTAGTTGGATTTGGAGAACCCAGGGGGTTGTAGCCTCCTTCTAGTTGGATCCAGAGAATTCAAGGAGTTGTAGCTTCCTTCAGGTTGGAGACAAAGAATAGGGGGTTGGAGCATCCTTCCAGTTGTAGTTGGAGAATTTGGAAGTTGGTGCTTCCTACAAATGAATTCTTGACATATATAAGAAATAATTCCGTAGTTTTCTCCCATTTCGGTTTCCACGTAAATACTGGTGTATTGTGCTCTTGACATGATGCTGATGTGATACTGCTAATGTTTACATG
>SNQJ01S0033470.1:23920-35080 GCA_010110895.2 Picea sitchensis | reverse complement strand
ACATTGATGATATATTGATGATATATTGTTGAACATTGTTGTTAAAGTGAAAAAATATATATTGTCGTTAAAAGTGGTATAAAGTGTTCATACTGATTCACCCCCCCTCTCAGTATTCCAATAGATAGGTTGGCTGGGGCCGTAGACGTTTCCCTGTAGGGGTTTTACCACATGAAAACATCGGTGTGTTGATCTTTGATCTGGTTGTGTGAGTGGTTACTGAAGGTGTTCATCCTCTGTTGGAACACCTATGTTTTCGAACACTCTTAAATAAACTTATTGTGAACTGGGTAAAAGTTATACTGAGCTTTGTGTCTCCATGAAGCTGAATACTAGGTGTAAACTAGTTCCATATTAAAATCAATGTTCCTTTCCCTCATAAAGTCCTCAAAATACATGACAGTAGGCTATGGCGAAAATGAGGTAGGGCGCCATATAAAATTTCTGGGTCTTTTTCAAATTACTTAATTGAAATGAAACTTAACTAGAAATAATGTGCCCCCAATCTATGATGGCATTTTTATGCAGAGCAAAGTGAAGGACATGGAAATTTTTTCTTGGTACAAATGTTGTAGATACCAGACCAATAATATGAGCAAATAACTAGGAAAATTCCCTATATGGGTATTTCAAGGAGCTTGCCTCAATATTGGAAACACTATGCTTATTGTTTGGGTCGACCAGATAATGCTAAGAAAATTTTCTCCTACCTTATGTTGTTTAAGTAATTCATTAGCTTCTTTGTATTTAAACTGTATAGTGGATGTAGGAAGTCGTAGCATTATGGAAAATACTGAAGGAGATAAAGAAATGGATTGTTTTCCTTGAAGTTGGATTATTCTTTTCTCCGAATTGAATTTATCTGCACACCACTAAACAAGTTCTTTGAAATATGTTACTTTTGGAACACAACCAACAAGGGATATGCATGAATTCCAAATCAGGTTCATCTTTTTCTCATCCAGAGAGAGAGCCTTGTAGTACTTGTATTCTCTCGATCACTGGAAATTTTGATCTTCACACCCAAGTGTGTTTAGTGTATCCCTACAATTCCTTTTTCTTAGTTGACATTATTTTCTTTTCTTTTTAGTTTTGGCAATAGGTGGCGCTACTATCAATATTTACAGCTTGGCATGTTAGTTCTTATTCAATTACTACATATTTCTCTGATATTTTAATCACCGTAGTTCTTATTTCAAAGTTGACAGCCTAGATGACAATATTTTTGAATTTATTACAAGGTTTACAAGATCTTCACTAATTTAATAATGACATTGTGTATTCACAAGTAACAGCTGATTTGGTGGGGAAAATAAATGCGATGGGAAGTGGTGATGTGATGTTGTGGCAGATGAAAAATGGTTAAGTATGGAGGTGCATTATGAGGAATGATAAGTGAATTATGTAGGATGCGATATTGCGGATCGACAGACGTGAAAATTTGGGAGCATACGAGAATGAAAAGGTGAAAAAGAAAGTGCCCTGCACCTGACGTAAGGAAATTGAATAAGTACGAGAGATGGTTGTTTTACGGGTCGTGGAGACAATAAGTTCATTTTGTAGAATGTAGGAGTTTTGGTTGAAGAGTATGTGAGTCTACATACATAGGAAAAAGGTAAACGAGATAGCCAGTCGTCCCACATCCACATTTCAAGAAAAATGGTTAAGTATAAAAAGGTAAAATGGTGCATTTTGGGGGATGAAAAAGTAAACAATGCAATTTGTAGGTAGCACGATGCGATTCTACATACCTAAGGACATGATGGTATGCAGACCTAAGGACATGCATGTCTGGGGCATGTTGTACTACTGCATCACTCAAAAAATGACTAAGTGTTGGAAAATTTGAAAGAAGAGAAAAATAGACTAAGTATGGAGATCCGAGAAGAAAAGAAAAACAAAAAGAATAAGTTCAAGGAAATGTAGGTATATGAAAATATTGATCACGAATGTGGATCAACATGGACCAATGAGTACTTCTATCACTAGCTTCTCCTATTTTGTTACTTTCATAGATGATGCTACTAGAAAATATTGGATATATTTCATGAAGCACACAAATGAATTGTTTGAAAGGTGCTGATGTGTTTTCCTGATACCCATCAACTAGGTGATTGGGGGTGCATAATTGAATATATGTCTCTTTCAAATGGAGACTATTTATTTTTTGAATATTGGAAAGTGTTATATAACCTTCACCTATTGATCATGAAGACCCAACACATTCTTAAGAATTCAAAATTAGTTCCATTGTTGCAGTTCTTCTTCACACAAGGCCAATGATGATGGTTTCTCTTTTGAAAAGAAAGGAAAAGGGTACCGAGAAGAAGGAAATTTCTTGTGTTCATATTCTCATTGGATAGCTCCATGTTCTAGCTTTGTCCAAGATTTTACGAAATAAAAAACATAGGTCATATGCTCAAGATATTGCCAATTTTCTCCCACATTATACAACACCCTGACACTTATCCTCTCTATACTACAATCCCATACTTAGTCATTTTCAAGTATTCCCCTTAACTTTCCACACTTTTTCCATTTCCATTTCCATACTTTCAATACTTATTTATTTTCCATTTTCCATTTATTCACATTACTTATGTCTCCTCCTCTTTGTTATATTACTCTATACTTAATCAATTTTTGGATCATCTATGGTGCGAAGAACTTTTCACAACCCATTCTTCCGCACAAACTATACCTCCGCGCAACTCATTCCTTCACACAACTCTACTTCCCAACACTATGTCATTTTAACTAATCCCCAACACTTAGTTTATTTTCTGTTTTTACTAAGTTTTATGTGTGGACCTTCCTACTTAGTTTATTTTCTGTTTTTACTAAGTTTTACATGTGGACCTTCCTTCACTTCCACATTGTCCTATATCTCTACACACTTCTTTTTCTTCATAAAAAAATACTTAGTTTATTTTCAATTCTTCTCCTCCTATTCTATTACCGAGTTTTACCAAGTCTTACACTTAGTTTATTTTCCTACATTTTTATGTGGAGAATTGATCATTTTCTTTTACTTCGTATTGCCCTATTTCTTTGCACAATCCAAACACTCATTTATTTTTATAAGTTTTATCTCCTTTTTTTTTGGCACATTTGGACATGTGGTAGTGAAGTGAAACTATCACATGTGGAAATGTGGAAGTGAAGTGGACCTATCTCTGGGTGACACTTGGATGGTATGGGTTGGAAACAAATTATTGGGTAGTGACTTGGCATGAGGATTGGGCAATGAGGTGGCAACCAAAAGCTATACCATGCACAAGCTACATTGGGTTCCCTGGCTCTCTCTCTACTTCACACATAAAAAAATATGAGGCCATTTATTTATAAATGTGCTATGAGTACCCTCCCACAATAAACGTAGGATAAATACGACATATTTTCAAATCAAGGTCCAAGGATTCACGTGGAGAATAGATCAACGATTGTTGAGTTCCTGTTTTTCGGAAGCCATAATTTGATTTCTCGATGTCCAAATTGAGAAAACGAGAGGTCATTGGAAATATAGAGACATGAAGAAAAACCTATTAATGGTTTCCATGGTTGGAATGATAGTTATGATGCCATAAAAATTAAAATATATTCGTGAATATTTCTGGTTTGTTAGCTAATTATTTTTGGAAAATGGTTTATTAAAGTAATTTTATGAACTTCTAAAGTGGTTCCCAGTTGATGGCACTAATATATAAGTTCAAATTTACAAAGGGGAAAATAAATCCCTAACCCTAACCCTAAATAAGCTTCAAGAAGATGAAGATAATATTATAAAAGAGGAGGATAAACATATTTCAAAGGAAACAGTGGTTTCTTGCTTGAAGCAAGTTTTGCTTTTCCAAGATTTTGTGAATTAGTTTGCTTAACTATCTACTTCATTTTTCCTTCTGCTTGATTCTTTCAATCAGGTTTTCTATGTATGTTTGGAAACATAAATATCTGGGTTTGATCAACTCTTTCTCTAAATTCTTCTAGTCATTTTTCATGATATTCCAGGCCGAGAGGAGTAAAATCAATGCTCGCAAAAAAATGTAGTTTAGTTCATTTTATCTAATTGTCATTGAGATCTTGTTGAGGTTGTTCCAACCTTCTTGTTTCAGAAATTGTTAGACTTGTTACATTTGGAATATTATTATTAAGTTCTCCCACAAAGAAACATTCAAGTGCCATTTCTTTTTGTGAATCTATTGTTGGAAATACTGAGAGGGGGATGAATAAGTATTTATAGCAATTAGTATTTTTGAACGTGTACTTGAATTAGATCATGTATTCAATTTATATCCAATCAAAAATGAAGATTATCCAATGAACAATGAAAAATAGTATAAGAGATACACCAATACACCATGTACAATATATAAGAAGTAATCATGTATTATTGTTCAAAGGAAGTAATGACTTCCAAAGGTAGCTACAACTTCCAAATATAAAGGGAGGGATAAAAATCCAAAAGGAAGATACAATCCTCCAATATCAAGAGAGGTTTTTACCTCTCCATCCTTTCCCATTCCTTCCACCCAAGAACATATGAGATATAATAAAACTTTACATTAAATTATCACCATCAACCAACCGTCACATAGAACCTGATAATGCTTCCCGAGACTTCTTCAACTTCTAAAATTCTTCACTTCTTGGAATACTCTGATCCTATAGATAATATTTCTCAATGTATTCTCTGAAACTCCTCCAATTTCCACTCCTTGAATCCTCCCAGAAAAAGAGTTATAGAGAAAATGGTAGACCTTATTCAATTTTGGTTGATTCAGGAGAGCGAACTTGTACATAATGCCCCGCTCTCAATATTTAACATCAGATTCTGAAATTCGTACACATGAAACTACATCCCTTAATATTTCCAATTCAATTGGTCTCACTTAATTTGTATTCTATATGAATATGTTATGACGCTTTTACCCGGAACACATGTTTATGACTAGCTTAAGGACTAGTCAAAAACCCTATCTTCCACAGAGTGTATCACCAAAATTATAGCGAATAAAGAGCTAGAATTTTTACCACAGGTACCTAGATATGTCTTCTGTATAGACTTCAAATTTCACCATCTGAATCGTTCTAGAAAAAATAGTTATAGAAAAAATGGTAAGATGACATGTAAATAACATACCTTAGAACACATCACCAAAAGACTTCATCCTCCCATGAAATTCGACCTTCTTTACTTCAAATTTCCTCAGAAATTTGACCTTATTTACTTCAGTTTTCCTCATAATTCGACTTATATCTCCTTGTTCATTAATAAACTTGTGTGTGTTGAAAAATGAATGTATAATGAGATGTATTTATACCTTTTATGTCATTTCCTTTTAACATTAGGGCCGACATGTAGTTTCTGCTTCAATTCACATTGTCATCTTCAAAAAAACATTTCTCCTCAATTGTGAGGATCCACGTGATGTGCCACATACCACCGAAAGCGGCATGCATTATACTATCCATCCATGGGTGTTGTATCTGCATGTGTAATTTCCTTCATGTCTATCTACTTCGATCAACCGTGGGGTCCAAAAGCCAATGGATAGGGTTGACATCAATGACAACAACCAATCTTCCAACATCTGTGTGGTGATGATATCAATGGATTCTTAAGCACCTGCTGCTTTTCAAACCATTTTGATATTAACAAAGCAGTCCTTTAAAGTTCTTTAATGAACTATCCATTTTTTAATATATTTCATCTTGCAAAGGCATAGAATATTTTTGGTTCACATTATTTTAAAAGGAAGAAAAAAATCTATTGAAACTAGACTCCAAACCCTATAGATACAAATATGTTGCAGTCATATTTTTTTTTCTTGAATTAGATGATGTGCTTGAAAAGTACATTTGTATATAAGAGTTTGTACATCTGTAGACAAGAGGTTTATTGGAAAATTGGTTGGGGTTTTCAATTCAACACTCACCCATTGCATGCATCTAAGGTCATTATAATAATCTTCCATATATCAATAAAGAGGAGTACCACGTCTATNTTATTTTAAAAGGAAGAAAAAAATCTATTGAAACTAGACTCCAAACCCTATAGATACAAATATGTTGCAGTCATATTTTTTTTTCTTGAATTAGATGATGTGCTTGAAAAGTACATTTGTATATAAGAGTTTGTACATCTGTATACAAGAGGTTTATTGGAAAATTGGTTGGGGTTTTCAATTCAACACTCACCCATTGCATGCATCTAAGGTCATTATAATAATCTTCCATATATCAATAAAGAGGAGTACCACGTCTATAAAAATGCATGAGAATATTTCTTGTTTCCCTTAAGAGATTTTCTCTCAATGTTGGTTGTTTTCCCTTGACAGGAAAAGAGCTTAACAAAAGGTTTTGTGAATTTAAATCCTTTGTAAAAAAACAAATAAGGCATAACATAAAAGTCTTGAGAAGTGATAATGGAAAGGAGTACAAGTCTAATGAATTTGTTTCCTTTTGCAAGCGATCTAGAATAAACAAGTATGTGTTCCTTATACTCCTCAATAGAACGAGCTTGCAAATATGAAGAATAATAGCATCATTGAAACCACACAGTGCATGTTGGAGCAGTTTGGTATGCCTCATTTTCTTTGGGTGGAAGCTATTGAACAAGTGTACTCATAAGTCCTCAAGGGGTGATACACTTGAGGAGGAATTTTCTATGGTAAAACCTTTTATTGATCATTTTAGAGTGTTTGGTTCACCAAAATATTCATACATACCTTTTGAAAAGAGAATAAATTTTGAAGCTACTATCAAAAGAGGCACGTTTGTTGGATATATTTATGATTCTGAAGCATATAGAATATTTGTTCCTATTAAAAGAAGAACTATACTATGCAGAGATGTTATTTTTGATGAATTAGGTTTAAAAATGACATCTAACAGTCTTGGTGAGAAAGTGTAGCCAACTGTGATAGAATCCCATGATAACTTAGTTTCAAAATACAATGATGTTGTGTGACTAGTGACATAAAAATAGAAGAATCAAACGATGTGAGTGGTGGACACCATGAAGAATCTAGGGAGAAACCAATGTGAATAAATCGATTGGTAGAGGGTTCAAGTTTGAAACTTGATTACATGATGAAACTGTCTCCTCCTAGAAGATATACATGAACTAGAATCCCAAATAAGAGGTATGAATATGATTTCGCTGCTTTGACGAGTAGCTTGGTTGATTATGAACATAATGCATTTGATGAGGTTTCATGTTCTAGACTATGGGTTGAATCCATGTAGAAGGAATATGAAAGCATCATGAAAAATGATGTGTGGGATTTAGTTCAACTCCCTGAAGGAAATACAATTATAGGTAGCAGATAACTATTCAATTTGAAGCATAATGTTGATGGTTCCATCGAAAAGCATAAGGCAAGGTTTATTGCAAAAGGTTTAGTCAAAATATTTACATTGACTACGACGATACCTTTGCAACTGTTGCTCGATATACTACCATTAGATTTGTACTTTCCTTAGCTGCTTTTTTGAATTGGAGTCTTCACCAAATGGACATGAAAACAACATTCCTAAATGGTGTTTTGTAGGAAGAAGTCTACATATGACAACCCCAGGAGTTTGAATTTGCTTATAAAGAGGATCTTGTGTGTAGGGTGAACAAGGCCCTTTATGGTATTAATTAATATCCTTGTGCATGGTATACTTAGAGTGACGAGTGGTTCCATGGAAAAGGTGTAAATAATTTATCTACGAGTGCTAATATGTATTTTTATTTGTGATGGTAGTAGAATTGTTATTGTTTTTTTGTATGTAGATGACCTCATTCTAATAGGAAATGGTGATGAACTAATTCATTTTTTGAATAATGAATTATGTTAGGGTCCTAACCCGCACATAGGTAAAACAATATATTCGAATGTAATAAAGGTCAATATTAATAAGGCCTTTCAATAAAATAGAATAAGTCGAATGTAAGAAGACCTAATAGAAGCTTCCGCTTCTAGAAGGATATTCCTCTAGATGCTTCTTTTGATAGACATATTTAGTATAAATAGGAGTCGAGGGTATGATAACTCTATCTTGTATATTATTGTAATAGAGCTCTACTCAAATGGAGGTTGCCCCCTCAAAGAGGCCCATGAACATTTCTTTCAGAATCAAAGTGTTATTTTTGTTGTTATTCTTATATCATTTCAGTGCTATTGTGGTGATTATTCTGGTTATATTGCTGTTATTCTTCCATTTCTAGCATTTTATTTATGTTCTGCATACTTTTTATATCTAGTCTATTACAAATGGTATCAGAGCACTTTCCTCGGCAGAAATTGTGGGTTAATTTTTTTTTTCCAGGGTAGAGACGTATTATGATGTCTTTAAGCCACAGAGATTTGTCGTTACACACATAAACCCGTGGTTGAGGGATTCATACACGCAGAAAATACAAGTGGTACTTAAGCGCACATCTGTTGGCCACCCTTGTAACCGCTGTTGGTACCCCTTCAAGTGGTAGTGCATCAAACAACACTTGTGTACGGATCGACCTAGATTACCTAAAGCCCTCTTTAGATAAATCGATCGGCTGCCTGACTGCTATAGTGCCACCAAGAAAAACACTCGGGAAGATACTCTTTAGTACCTGGGTAGTCGGGTAGTATGGCTAAGGGTACGGTCTATCCTCCTTAGTTAGTTCCCTGAGATATCGGGCTGAGTACTACTGTTGGACCGCGAACGCATATCAGAGAGCTATAGCACAGGGCAAACCCTTGTCTGTAGAACCCTTGAATACATAACCCTTGGGGACAAAAACATTAACAAATTAAAACATACAAGATCTCTTGCCGCGCAACTGTGTTTAGGTTGCTAAATAACTACACATTTCTTCTTGGTTAAGCATTTGGGAATTTCATCACTGCAGTATTCTTCAGACTGGAGTATAACTCCGCAGGTGTAAAAAAAAAAAAATGAGTCTGGAAATTTTTGCACCATTATTTGAGACCTATTCCATTGGATTTATCTCTTCGCCCTTATCACATTCATACATATCATTTTTCAGAAATTTTTTTGACCCCACCCGCTCCATTTCGGTTTCCTCATCATCATGGCCCATACCCGTAGCCAAGACCTGAAATCTCGCTTCAATACCTTGCAATCTAATTTCACCGAGACCCAACAAGAAGTGAAACAACTCAGTGCCAATGTTGTCACCCTCAATACATCCATGCAGTCCTCAATGGAGGAAATCAAACAAGACCTGACTACCTAGCTTGAATCTATCGTTTCGATGCTCTGCACCAAGATGCATATCCCTATAGATAACCCTTTATCTGACCCACCTTCAGATACTAAAGCTAAACATTCCTCTAACTTTCAACACCATCACTTTCAATGTGATCTACGCCTTCCGCGGGTGGATGTGACCAAATTTGATGGCTCGGATCCCACTGTTTGGGTAACCCAAATGGAGCATTATTTCTCTTTATATGGCATTACAGATGACTTGGCCAAACTCCGACATGGTTTTCTCCATCTAGATCAAGAACGTTGGCAATGGTGGCAATGGAGAAAAACTTCTCGTCAAGGGTATATTGCTTGGACACAATTTGTGGCAGAGATTTATGAATTCTTTGACACTGACACCAACCATTTGTGTTGTTTGACAAAGTTGAAACAATCAGGAACAATGGAAGACTTTATAGTTTCTTTTGAGCGCCTGGCTATTCGGATAGAGGGCATGTCTGATGCCTTTTTCTGAGAGTGTTTTATCAGTGGCCTCAAGGATGAGATTCAAGCCCATGTCCTCATGGCTTGGCCTTAGAGTTGGGTGGAGGCTACTAAAAGAGATAAATAAGCACAACAGGTTGTATCTTCTCAAAACTGGAAACCCTCCTTTATCCCTTACACTAAACCAATAAATCCCACTACTCCCTCTGCTCCACTAAAGATCCAAAAATCGACCAGGGATGAAATGGTTGAACACCAACTCAAAGGCCTTTGTTATAATTGTGATGACAAATATTTCTCGGGACACAAGTGTAAGGAACAAAATCTTTTTATGGCCATCTCATAGGATATTTTGGAAGAGGATGTTGAAACTCCCCTTGTTTCTGAGTCACCTGAAACCAATGACATAACTCGTCCCGAAATAGAACCGGTCATTTCCCTAAATGATCTCACTAGCTTCTCTGCTCCCCAAACCCTCAATCTCATCAGTTACATCAAGCATAGAAAGGTCATCATTCTGGTTGATAGTGGAAGCACCCATAATTTTATTCATTGCCACATTGCCCAAGAAACTCATTGCTACATCCATGCCATCAATAATTTCCAAATCATGATTGCCAATGGTGGCTCCATGAAATGTAGAGGGCGTTGTGAAAATGTGTGTCTCCAAATTGGTGACTACCACCTCAAATATCATATGTTTTCTATCGACATGGGAGGTTGTGACATTGTGTTGGGTGCAGACTGGATAAGGACTTTGGGTCCCATTCTCATGGATTTTAAGGAATTAACCATGTAATTCGACCAGGAGGGCCAACAATATAAGTTCCAAGGCATGACCGCCGGTTCACCTGATATCGTTAGTTCCCATCACATGGAAAAGCTTCTCAAAAAAGGTCATTGTGGTGTTACTTCCCAAATCCATGCCATACAAGAAACATAGACACCCTCAGTGCCACAATACCTCCAATCCATCCTTTCTAAACATCAAGTGGTATTTTCCACTCCCCAGGGACTCCCTCCTTCCCGTGGTGTTCATTATCATTCCATTCCCCTTGTACCAGGAATCCTTCCTCCCAATATCCGTCTGTATCGACACCCCTTTTCCCAAAAAAATGAAATTGAGAAAATGGTCCAGGAACTCCTTAACACGGGCATTATCCGCCCTAGTACGAGCCCCTATTCTTCTCCTGTGGTCATGGTCCTGAAGAAAGAAACATGCAATTATTAGAGAGTAATGGACAACAGGTTCATATATATCCACGTCATCATGGTGATGTTATCAAGTCATCTTGTTGAGGCATGGACCAATCATAGGTTGCCACATATAATTGATGATGTCATCAATTTAGAGTTAAGGAGACAAGTGATACCTTTAGGAGATGACACATGACATTCTTGCACATATGGATTAAAAATATATGTCATTCTCTTTTTCATCAAAATATATCTAAGTGTTGACTTCTAGATTTG
>SNQJ01S0033469.1:107507-121550 GCA_010110895.2 Picea sitchensis | reverse complement strand
TCAGTGAATTCCATTGACTTATAGCTCAAAATAGTCAAAATCATGGAAATCGTCGGAATGCAACGAAACCAAAGCCAACCTGTGCGGAATGGCTCATAATGATGGAATATGATCATCAATGCAATCTGGACCCCACAATGCCTCTCAAAAACCCCTGTATTTGCTATAGCATCCATCTGGCTACTCTGGTCATCATAAATCTCTGCCCTGTGATAATGTCCCGAAGTGGGGACATTACATCTTTATGTTTTCGTTTTCAATGGATCAAGGTACAAGGTCCCTACGTATGATGACTTCAAAGAGCCTATCCTTGAAAATGAAAATTTTTATTACACTCATAGATTGGAGGAACTTAGGGAATCATGGGAAGTTACTAGATACACTATAATGTTAAATGGTTGGATTGATGGGAAAGTAAATACCCCTTTTAATTTATTGGTTAATTGTCCTAGGGGGATGCTTATTAAATGTATTAATGAATCTCACATGTTAAATATGTGGCATTATTATGTGAGTTTTTGGATGGGTTGATCCAAGGAATAGGTCTTCAAAATGTTGTCCAAGTCATAATGGATAACACTTATAATTATATGGTTGATGAAAAGTTTTGTATGTTTTTGTATCTAACCTTGTTTCGGATTCCATATTCCACCCATTTCATTGATTTCATTTTATAGGATATGAGAAAATTTTATTATATTGAGGGTATCATTGAATCAACTAGGAAAATCACAAAATTTATATATAATCATCAATTTTTCTTATCAAAATTCATAGGTAATAGGGATTTGGTGCATTTGGAAATCATACATTTTTCCACTAGCTCAATTTCCCTTCAATCCCTCATCATTTTCCAATGTCATAAGCTTGCAAGCAAATGAAACATGGAATTCAAAGTGGAAGTATTCGGTGACATATATAGTTGCAACGTGTAATCCACCCTAAGAAAAGACAAGAAACCAGAGAGGGGAGTGCAGTTATTGATATTTTTCTTATATGGAATGGGAAGGAGGCCATGATGCCCTAATATATGGAGGAAATAAATGTGTGACAAGGTTAATTATGTTAGGCAACATGATGACCATCTCACATCTATGTCACTTCTAGATCGAACTATATATGTGCCATGTGTTAGCCCATATACAAGCATGTACACAAGTGATGTAGTGGAGAAAAAGAAAATAAAGTGATAATAAATTATATTATAATGGAAAGATAATTATGCAATCTATATCATAAGTTAAAAGAGTGAGAGATTAAGAAACACATAGGAAATTAAATGATTCCAACTACCACTAAGTCGTACAAGAAATACCTAATCTATGAAAAGGAAATATGTGAAAGAAAATATTAAGGAGGGAATCATACTTGGATTTTTTTGACAATGTAGGAGACATGTTGAATGTAAGCTTTTAAAAGCATGTTGGAATTCCCAACACCAATGGTCCCTCAAGTATTTCCAAAGTCTTATTAATGAGATACCTAAGCTAACCCGTAAGAGGATTCATTTCTCTCGGATCAACCAACCATCCCACATCATGCAAATAACCAAACATTAGTGATTATCTAACTCTAAAGTGGCTATTGGGTGAGTACATATGATAAATACAAGAACTGGAAAAAAATATTAGAAACTTACCTCAAGTGGAGAAAGGGTGAGACACAACTTACCTTAAGTGGAGAAAGCATGAAAGAAAGCCTTCCCTAAGAAGAGAAGACATGAAAGGAAGGTTTCCTAGAGGGAATTAGGGTCGAGACACAACCTTATGGAAATTTCAAAAATTGCATCTTATTGTAAAATCAAAAATTTCATCTCAACCTTGAGGCTCTTGAGATCTATTGCATATGAACTTTCAGACTTAGGATTAATCTAAAACATAATTTATAGTATATATTTCAATTTTTTCCAATAAAATACACAAGGCAGCCCAAGAAAATAAACACCGAATAATTGTACTTCAAGAGAAGCATGTTTCTATCCCTTGGGACATAATTCCCAACATATAGCATATCTAAAAATTACTTAATTACAAAAAATTTACTGCAGTCATAAATCTTCCCATTTAGCTTCTATATGTTTGTAAAATCATGGAACAAAATCAGTTGGCCATTCATGATAAATCTACATGCCAAATAGGCCTAGAAACTACTCAATCACCATGAGTATATAAACTGCAAACCAAATATGCAAGTAGACCAAATTTGGACAGTAAAGCATACTTCATATATACCTACAAATGAAGTTACAAGTACATACCGATTGATTATCCCAATATGGTACAAGATATTCCTTCAATATTGTCACAATCTATGACTCTCTAATGCTCTCCAAACCCTATCCAGCGCATCCACCATCAATAGGGGACCAAACCCCACATCACTCCCTAATCCAAATGGATGGAATGATAGAAAGTGGAAAAAGCTTAATTACTTTCCTATAGATCCTTACTAAAGAAATATATAAGGTTAAATTATTAATTTCATCCTTTTGTTATCTCCTAACTCAGTAGTCTCTTCCTACTATCTACATATATTTCTTCCTCATCTTCAATATATATTTCTTCCCATGTATATCCATCCATTTGTGTGAGTGTCTAAATACCATCAAATTCTCTCTAAAACTGAATAAGAAAACCCTAGATAATAATACAAGTCCTAGAAATATATCCCACCAAGATATCTAACCACACCAAAGGCTCCACAACAAGCTAGAGTCAACTCCAACAATGCCACCCTTGATATTTCACCAAGCTTTCCTTACACAACATCTCCAAGAAAATAACTCCAAGTCTTCTATAAGGTTTATTTTCCACAAACTATAGGTTATTCTCACATAAGGACTCAAACCCCATCACTTCAAGTCTTCTCTAGGAATTGCCTCTCACAAACTCTAGAGCCTTCATCCCTTGCATAAATACAAGTACAAATACTCAAGAAAAGTTCATATTCAAGATACAAATGACCTAATAAACTCTCACATCTCTAATAGAAGATGATGTTGATGTAATGAATGAGAAATAAAGACTCTTTCCTCCCTTTATATAGAATAGGTGAGGGATACTAACAATACAAAAGTGGACAAGGTCCATAAACAACTATCTCAAGCAACCCAGCTAACCACTATATAGGTCCACATATGAATCTCTCCAACTCTAAAGTGACACATGTCAATATCCAATTAAAGAACATCCATAAAGAAAGGGTCCAAAGATGAGTGCTCCATAAGACAAGGTCTAATGCTCCCCTCCAAAGGTCTCCAGCACTCTAAAGCTACCTCCTAATCCACGCACTCCTCTAGGTCCACCACACCTCCATGAAACATCCTAAACCCAAGAATCCTCAAGCCAAGCACAAGCCTCCATGTAAGAAACCAAGTGATCCCATGTTATCTAACACCCAATTCACTCCTCCCAAATTCCCCCATGCTTCTCCTCCAAATAGGTTATCCTCCCAACTAAGAAACCAATCCCTCCATGTGCACCTCATTAAGAATGTCACCATGCCACATAAGAAACCGACCTCTTAAGGAATTACAACACAAGAATCAAGTCAACGTATAGAAACCAATAAGTTATCTCTAATGTTTATGTCCACTAAGATACAACCAAGGGTAGGCATCATACCATGCACTCCACATCACATGAAGCACCCCCAAACATGTTACAAAAATTTCATAGTAACCCCAAAAGATAACACTCCCTTTTTGTGAGGAAAGTGTTTTAACAAACACCATCCTTCTCCCTCAACATCAGAAACTTCTCCTTTACTAGGGGCTTTATCAAAATGTCAGTAACCTCCATCAAGGCATCACACATCCCTTCCTCAAAAAAACTAGAAGGATCACAAATGGAAGTAGTTAATGCTATATAGTTAGCATATCTCCTATGAGGTATACTCACCATCATTGAAGATATAGGAACTCCTACATTTTTTTGTGCATCCTACAATGTCTAAGTAAGTTGTCTTGGCTTCCTGTAGGTTAAAGTAGACGTTAATGATGTAACCTTCCTTAAGAACTCTTCACCCACACGTGGATCTTACTCTTCTCTTACCTGTGAATCAGATTCTACAATAGAATCCTCATGACTCCCTTTTAATCATTGAAGTATATACCTATGATATAGAGGACCATACATCCTCGTCAAAATTCACATATTATCTCACCACAATATTTGGCTATGTTGGAATGTAGTTCCTATAATATGTATGTATTTCATCATATCCAATAAAATAGAATAATATCACAACATATCAAACCTCCCCTTTTCAAGGGGCTTGACCACCTGTGAATCTAAAGGAACATAACCTTGGAGCATCAACAACCCTACCAAACTCCAACATCCTTCATATATAAATCACAAGCTAAAATAACCATACACCACATCATGATTTATCTAGGACTTCCTACAAATACAATCACAAACTAATACAAGACCAAGACCAGTGGATCAAATTTAAAAAATAAAATTCTACACAAATCTCATCCATCTTGAAAAAGCAAGCTCATATTACAAAAAATAACCTACACAAGGCCTCCAACAAATTGTAAACATGGGTATCTTGTCCATTCACCTAAAAACCTTTCTCAACTAAAGGAAAACCCTCAACAAGGTCAAATCCCTCTTTCCAAGAGAATCCTTGTTATAGCCTTAATTTCCACCCTATAGTCCATAGAGGAGTCCATAAGAGGATAGAATCCAAAATACATATTTTTCCTAAGGTTTAGCCCATTTTTTGAGTTCCTCGTTGGACACCTAGTACACAACAAGCGAGGGCCCTTGCTGGTCACTAGTGGGTCAACAAGCGAGGCTCTGTAAAGCTTCTAGATTCGAAGAGTTACAAGGTGATAGGCAAGGGATGAGTTGTATATTCATGGAAAGGGCCAGGGAACTCACATCATTTGAGTCTCTAGTGGTCTCTAGAATATATAGAAGCTCTCATAAACATCCTCCAAAGAGCTATATAACAAAGGCAAGCCTTGGGAAAGAGGAGGAAGAATTCAGAGTAATGTTATGTTGTCGAATTGCAGATGTACTTGTTCCATCTACCATAGCCAGAAGTCAATGAATCCTAGCCTCACCAAGGAGATAAAGGGGAAGCAAGGAAAACGAAGTTCAAGGGAGCATGCATCAACACCTAACGTATGTTCGATGTAATTTATCTTATGATTATTAATAGATCATTTGGTTTTCCCCCTATAAATGTGTGTAATTGATGAAAAAATGTTTAGATCTGATTCATGTTATTGTAGATCTTATTAGAATCAAATTAAATCTTGGATTTTGATCCCAAGTAAATAAGTAGAAAGGTTTTTCTTGTCTTTTTTATGAAGGAAGTAGGTTATGGAGCTTGGAGCTAGAGTTTCAGGACTGCAACAACAAGGAGATGTGAAGGAAAACCACGAAAGGTATGCAAACTTCACCACTCCTTAGGATAATTATGAATCTATGTGTTTGAAACTATATCTAGGAAATCCATAAGAAGTTTATCCCTCTTTCTATCTAGGATTACTAGGCTAATCCTAGTCTCACAAAGATCTTATTGAATACACAAAAAAATATCCCTAGGATTAGCCTAGTAATCCTAGACAGAAAGAGGGCTAGACTTCTTATGGTTTTCCTAGATCTAGATTCAAACACATAGATTCATGATTATCCTAAGGAGTGGTGAAGTTTGCATACATTTCTTGAGGGTGTCCTTCATATCTCCTATTTGTTTCAGTCCTGAAACTCCAACTCCAAGCTCCACGACCCACTTTCTACATAAAAAATACAAGAAACACCTTCTCTACCTCTCTACTTGGGATTAGAATCCTAGATCTAACTTGCTTCTAATCAGATCTATAATGAGATGAATCGTATCAAAACACTTGCACAATGGAATACAAATATATCAGGGGAAAACCAAATGATCTATTAATAATATAAGAAAAATTGCATCAAGCATACCTTAGGTGTTGATGCATCCTCCCTTGATCTCCTTGCTCCTTTCTCCTCCTTTATCTCCCTGGTCAAGCTAGGCTTCATTGACTTCTGGTTATGGTAGATGGAATAAGTACCTCCGCAATTGGACAACATAACATTACTCTGGATTCTTCCTCCTCTTTCCCAAGGCTTGCCTGTTTTTATATAGCTCTTTGGAGGAGGTTTGAAAGAGCTTCTAGATCTTCTAGAGACCATTAGAGACTCGAATGATGTGAGTTCCTAGACCCTTTCCACGAATATAAAACTCATCCCTCGCCTATCACCTTATAACTCTTCGAATATAGAAGCTTTACAGATCCTCACTTGTTGAGCCACTAGTGACCATCTAGGGCCCTCGCATGTTGTCTACTAGGTGTCCAGCAAGGATATCCAAAAATGGGCTAAACCTCAGGAAAAATATGTATTATGGCTTCTATCCTCTTATTGATTCCTCTCTAGCCTATAGGGTGGAAATTAACGCTATAACAAATGCCCCCTAATTTGTGAGGTCAGGAAAGGAATGGATGGTTGAAATACATTACAATAAAATAGTGTCCATGTGAGGAAGCTTGAGGAGATAGAAAAGGAGTGTCGGAAGTCAAAAGAGTGTTGTAATCAAACACCAATGATGAGAGCATATATAGATTAATCCCCTAGGTAGACATACTCAAACTCTGAATGAGTATGGTTGCTAACCAATACACTAAAGATCCATGAAATGAAATGCTAGATCATGGCCATGAAATAATATACAGTGGATCCATGTCATCAATAAGACTGTATCCACAAGACAATACAATGTGGATATACGTCATGAACACAATCATAGCCACTAGCAAATATAATGTGGATCTATGACATAACATATAGATATTAGGAAGACAACAAACATTTAGGAGAGTTCCCCTAAAGTCATTAAAGTACTGATATACAAGTGATATACTCCATCACAACTTGGGAGGGGATGTCATAAAGGAATGATGTGTCTCCAAACTAAAGGTCTTCGTCCCAAACCTTGATGGCACTAATCTACACATGTGAATARATGAGTTGTTGTCAAGCATGGTAGAAACTGTATGATTAGAAATCATTGATGTATACCATTAACAAATGCGAGGGGACCGACCAATGATGAAGATGGACCCCAAGGTACCTAGTACATTCTAGCGAGTGTGAATAGAGGATCTGATGTCAAACACTTGTAGAATCAATTGACCATGATTCAATGATGTAAACTCATTTTCGATCACGAGGAGGAATTCCATTGAGGACTACAAGCTCCAAGGTACTATCTAGTTTCTAGATCCCTCTCCTAGATAATGTGCTAAAGTCGATAGGAAGAGATCTATCAAAGGAGGGCCTTTATGTATTCTCCATCGACATGAAACATACACTGAGAGATTATGTGAAGAGAGAGTATTACTAAGTACAACTGACACAGGGATGGCCAATTCACATAGTCAACAAAATAGAAAATGGTCGACTCGGGATTAAACTTATCTTGAACATATAGCACGACACAATGGTGACTTGGAAGATAGACATGGGAGTTGAACGAATATAGTGCAACAACGCATGAGGCATTGAGGCACTCTCCATGATGGCTGGAAGAGTAACTAGTTGGAGGAGTATATTTGAATCATATTACTAGGATGGCTCCTGGGAAAGATAAAACCCAACTATAAGATGAGGACTCAAATAGGTACCATGTTCAAGGGCGACTCGACTAACGCTGCCATTTTAAAAATAGATCAATGGTGAAAAACCCCCACTCTTTTTTATGTATTTTTTGTCTCCTTCATGGTTTAACGAGAACAAAAGAATGACGCAAGTATGCTCGGCATGGATATTTTTCGTGTCCTTTTACAAGTCCAAAAAAAGAGATTAAAGTATACTTGGCGGGAGAGAAAAAGTGGCTTAATAGCATGCTCCTAAGTTCCAAGCGCATGGAACTGATCTAAGCAATGAGGAATGCAAATGGTACTGAAAAGTGAGATCCACTTTTAGCAGTTTTTCTATCCCTAGGTAGGTGGGTGTAAAATGGAGGCCAAATAATGCAAAAGGTGGATGGTTAAGGCTATTTCATATTGGTAAGCGGGATATGGGAAAACAACAGTATAGTGGTGGGAAGCATGACGCGAGTAGAAAATTCATAAGCAACCAGTAAGAAACAAAAAAAATGTTTGGGAATCCCCCACGGGATATGGCTAGAATATAGATGAAGAGAGGAAAATAAGGCTCAATCTTCAATTCATGACAGGGCTAAAGGAGGGCTCCTGGGCCTACGGAAAAATGTAGCATGGGAACCAAATGGAAATCCAAGTGCTAACTAGGGCACCCATGAAGGGTAGGCACTACCAAACTAGTTAAAACATGAAAAAGGAGTGGCTAATGTCACAATCGGTCAAGATCGAACCTAAGGCATAGTGTTGGTAGTATGGATAGTTAATAATGCATACCGGGAAATGCAGGAAAAAACCTATCCCCATATGCTAGTTTAGAGACGCATACCTCAAGTTTAGTGGAAGTCGCCATTTTCATAAAACAAATCCCCTATAATCCTATCAACACATGTAAACTAGATTCTGGGGTCAAAACGCATAGTGAAATCTCAAAAAAGAAAATATTTTTGGATTTTTTGGATATGATAAAGGAAAAAAAAAATCACTCACACCACACACCTATGTACAAGGCACTACACATATTTATACTTTATGCAAATTAGAGCCCATGGTTGGGCTCAAGCCAAGGATATTTTTCATAATAAATGAACACGTGAGTTGTTGTCGACATCATATAGCTCACCATGTCAGGGCCATGCCACATAGGAATGAATCTCTGTCACTGAAGATACTCATCATAACTGGTTTTGTGAGCTACAACGGCTCCTTGATTGGACCCATCAAGACATGAAGGAAGTATAAAACGTGAATATTCAATGGAAGGGGTAGCAAAGAATTCAGTGGCAAGTTCTGAAAAAGATAACCAAGGTTGAAAAGGGTCAAGACTAGAAGGTGTATTGGATGCCCCATCCAATGCCCCCAGTCTTTGATTAAGACTCATCATGTCAACTCTCCTCGATTTTGAATCAAGAAAAGATGATCGATACATCATCTCATCCTTTGGATTTTATATGGAAGCCATGACTTCCAAGATGGCCTCTTCCGAAGGCAACTCAAAATATAGGATATCATGTGAACACAGAGAATCAATAACTCGTATGGGTGGAGTAGGTTGATCACACTCCATATGAGGATGGAGTTGTTGATGAATATCAGTAGATGTTGATGGGATTGCTAGATCAACAATCTTAACCACGGCAAGAGGCATGGATGCTCCAGATGATTCAACATCCATGGGATGAGGTACCACCCAAGGATCGGAAGACCCGATGGATCCACTGGTAGATGAGGAGATCATGTTGATAGGAGCAATGTGTGAAATAGGAGATGGTGGGGGAAGGGGAAATATACCCATTAGTGAAGGATCCTTGAACATACCTGCATGGACATTGACAAAAGACTGTGTGGTATCACCGACAAAGGGTACATTTGACCCCACATTGGATCCAAGGTCCAGGGTACAGAAAGCAAGTTGATCGATCATCACAATTTTCCCCTGGTGAGGGAAGCATAGGACCCTAAAGACAGACGAGACAACTGCAATCATCTCATAGAACCAAGTACACCCAAGAAACAGATTGTACTCGAGAGGTGCATCGACAACCTCCTCATCAACAGGGACAGTCTTTCCACCTAAACCGATGGGTAAGGTGGTGATGATTCCATGGGGTTGGAACATGTGTCCATCGAACACTTTCAAAATTGTTCCAATTTTTCGAGCTTAGGGGAGCCAATGGATTTCTATCAAGAAATAGACATGATACAAGTCGAGGCTCCTTCATCAACTACTGTTTGGAAGATGGTTTTTTACCATCGTTCGCACTTTTATATGGAAGGATGCTTAAGGGGAGAGCCTATGTGTAACCTAGGATGAATCAAAGGTCATCAATCTCGACTCCGAGGGATCAACCCTGCCTATGGCAGATAGCAAGGATTTCCGCTGCATTGGGCAGCTTTGGAGAACTTCAAGCCAGACATGGCACATGGTTCCTAGGCCAAGTCATCCACAATATTGTAGTTGTGGACAACCCGTTTGTTAGGATTATGCATCGTACGTCAAATAACGCCCCTTGGGGGAGAAGCAGTGCGTCAAAAGATGGATTCTCTATCTGAAGAGGGTCGGTAGGATGGGATGAAGATGTTGCTTCTGGGGAAACATGGGAAGGATCGAAAATGTCATAGTTCTTGGCTTGAGTCTGAAGTTTGACCATGTGGTCACACATGAACACAAAATCATTCAAGGAAGACTCCTCGTGATGAGGGGTACCTGCCATGCCCCCTTGCGAAGGGGTAGTATTTGTGGCAACCATATTTTGTGGTTGTGGAGGGGAAAGGATGGGTTAAGACATCAGGTTTTTTTGGGGGGGGGCGTTGTTGTGCTAAAAATCTATGGACTTCATCCTTCCTAAGGCACTCATGAGTGGGATGGTCTTCCCCACAAATTGTACAGGGGAACCGACTCTTCCTCTTTTCCTTAGTTCCACCCTCCTGAATGTTTTGGGTAGAGGCAGTCCCTTTCTCATTGTTGGAATTATTTTCTTGTTCCTCTTTTTCTTTCCTCCAAGTTGTTGAGGATTCTTTGGTTAAGTGGACTACACTGAATTGACCTCGGAGGTATGAGTAGGGATTGCAGTAGTTTGACCAAAAGCTAACAAGTGTGACTTAATGGACATTTGACCCATTTGATCAACTAACTGGTTCATAGAGGCATGTGAAACAGAACCAACCACACCATCGACATGCGGTCCAAGGTTTGGTTTCTTAGCATCAGTTAATGGCTGAGGAGCATTTGGGATGATGTCATAAAGTGTACCCAACTGAGAATAGATCAAGTCCAAGTGTTGGGCACGCAAAATGGCCTGCTCCTCGGTGGCTTCCCTAACCATAGCTACATCTCTAGCAATGGGTGGTAGGAGGGACTTTGTGAACCACTACATAAAGAGATTGTGAACATAAGTCTTAATCATCATACGTCTCCATCTCCACTAATGTATATGATTGAAAATGTGAGTGGCATTATCTTAACGCAGTGAAGTCAAAAGCTTAGTTCATATCTCATACCGTGTGGGCAATTGGTAATGCGTTAAGAATGTCATTGCCATGTCATTAAAAATTTTAAAGGAACCATATTTTACTTCAATATACCATAATTTAGCGATAGCTCCAGTCATGGATCTCTGGAAAAGACGCAACCTCAAACTATCATCCATCAATGAGTTCGATGAACACCATAAGTGGTATGTCATGATGTGAGTGGAGGAGTCCTCTCCTGTATTCCCATCAAATTTTAGAATATTTGATGGAAACTTGGAAGGAATTGTTGGCCAAGATGGTTCATGGGAAATAGGGTCATTTGTTAATCATGAAAAAACCATTAAATCTAACGTTGCGAGGAAATGAAATGTTGCAAATGAATACAAGGAGGGAGGTGAAGTCTCTAGTGTCCCATATGGACCTTGCGGTCCCCCTATATTGGTACTATTGGAGGGTTGGGGAGGTCATGAAGAGTGAGTTCCCCCAGGAATGGTGTCACTTCGAGGAGCATAACTACTCCTAGAACCAAACATGTCCCCAAGGGGATTTCCCCTAGGGATAAATGTGGAACCTCCAGGAAAAATATTCCCAGAGTTAGTCATAGGGAAGAAAGCCCCAGGACCAGATGTGGTAACAAAGGGAAAGCCTCCCCATGGTGAAAATTTACCCACAAGGGACGTGCCCCCAGGGAAGGGTGTGCTAACCCATGGAAAGTTAAAACCTTCTGAAGTAATATTATCCCCAAGCTGACTAGGGACAACCCCAAAACCACTAGAAAAATTCCACCCAAAAAGTACACCTGCACCTGATGATGTCGGGCCGCTCATAAGAATAGTGGAGGTGGAATGAATTCCACTCCCTATGTTGAAACCAAGGCTTATCTCCCCACCGAAAGAAGATCCAAAGGTCGGCATCAGGATAGACGGGATGGGTGTATAAATGCTCAATAAGCTAACATATGGAAATGAAAACACAGTTGGCATCCCCCAAATTAAGGGACATGTAGAAAATGGCATGGATGGTGTAGGTCCAATGGAGCTAAGGGGTCGTAACATGGACATCACTGGGATGCCCCCTAGGGGATTTCTCCTAGTACCACTTGATGATGGGCTCATAGGCTCAGCTACACTAGAAGAAACACTCGGTCCTGACATGGTGGGAGGATGGCTAAGCAAAGAGAAAGGCTCACTAAAATTTTCGCTTACTTGGACAAGTATAGGGGTGTTTGGCTCGGTCAAAGGAGAATTAAAATTTTGTGCAGTATGTTCATCTACCACTTCTACCTCAATGAAACTAGTCTCATCAAACCAAATTTGAGGCCCTTCAAAGTCTTTGTCTCCTATCTCATGCCACTTTAGAGGCGGTTGATCTTTCGTGATTGGCTCAAGTTCTCGCAGTGGATGAGACCGGCGCGGTAATTCAACCACAGTGAATATACTATGTTAAAATTCAAACACAATTCAACCTAAGGCTGACCTAGACTCAAACTCAAAGAGCACACCCCTAATCAAAACTAGGATAACAACAAGCAAACCAATGGTCTCATAGGCCTTATGAAAACCAACCCTACGGGGGAGATGAAGTCTCCACATGATTGGATAGCAAAGGTAAGAGGATCAGTTACAATGATCTATGTGAAACATCCCTGACTGGTCCAGGAACCCCTTATTAAGGCAAGCACCCTCTGAGGGAACTGATACCATGAACGAATGTTTTCCCAAAGTACTACAGGCACGTCCCACCTGTAGTCACCTATGTAGCTCCCTAGGAAAGGTCACTAAGGATACCACCTAACAGTGAATGGTTGGGAAAACGGTCGTAGTTCTAACCGCATGTAAGGGCATGGTAACAAAGCTCGAAGCTCTGAAGGCATTAGCCAACGAAACCCCCGTATATGTAGCAATCGAAGCGGTATCGCAAGAACCAAAACAAGCAAAGAGGGTTTATATCCCTACTTGCCTCAATACGACCTCATGCTTAACTCCTGTGTTAGAGGAGGCTCCCAACACACTAGTTGCAAGAATGGATTTAACACTCTTTAATGACTCCTAAGTTTCGTTTTGTGGCCTTGGAGGGTTTACTCTCCAATCCTAATCCAAGGACATAATCCTAGCTAATGTTGGTTCACTATAAAAAGAAAGATGTCTAATGAATTTTAGATTACGTAGTTTCTTTTTATGGTTGTTGATTAAGTTCAAAGCTATCGGATGAAACTTTTGTGATGTTTGGACTCTTGACCCAACCAAGCAATGCAAGAATGATGATGCAATTTTTTCACTTCAATGAAATCTAGCTATGGTAGGGGAAGAGACTTTCATTTTTCTTTGAAAATTTAAAAATGACCTCACACACACCAAGAAGCCAACAATCACTTTAAATATGAAACCAAACAATGCTCCTAATGCATTCTCTTCACTAGTGATTCAAAGGAAATCAAGCATGCAACGATCTTTTTTGTCTTTTTGTGATTTTTCCAATTGAAATGTAAACAATTATTGATATATGCAAGAACAAACAAAGAAAATGGAAACCAGCAAGACACTACAAGAAGATGGGTTGTAGGAAATCAGAAGTGAGGTTGGATCATCCAACTCCAATGTCACTAGCAATATCTCACCCAACACTCACCTAGCAGGGTAGATCTAGTGATGAACAATGGTTATAGAAGGACAAGTAAAACAACCAATGAAAAACACTACAAGATCTTCTCAGGTTTGTTGGCTTCTTAGCCCAACTTCACTGAAGTTTTTAGACAGAAAAAAAATCTATCCAAGAAATGAAAATCATGTTGATACTGAGAAGGGGGTGAATCAGTATCCAGTACAATTTAAAAACCTTTTTCAACTTATACTTAAACCATTCAATTATATCCAATGAGCAATGAACAATAGTATAAGAGTTACACCAATACACCACAATACACC
>SNQJ01S0033469.1:27719-77923 GCA_010110895.2 Picea sitchensis | reverse complement strand
TTTAATGTAAATTAAAAAAAAAATAGTTTGTAAATAAATTTTCAAGTGACCATTTGGGGTCTAATTTTGGGTTGTTTATTTGCATAGGTATCTGTTGTCAATGCCACAATTTCAGTTAGGTCGTAAAGAGGTATAATTTTAACGTTTAGAAAGAAAAATGTTTTAGGTAGCATCACTTTTTTATTTAGGTGTTGATTTTAAGGTTTTTCTAAGCAACTCTATGAGTTTTGAAGGTCATGCTTAAAAAATGTTGTAATTTTAATCCCATTAGAAACAATGGTGCTACCGGTAGCACCACTTTTTGATTTGGGAGTTGATTTTCATGTTTTTTATGCAAAAATATGGGTTTTAAGGACTAGAGTTCTCGTTTTGAGGTCACAGTTCTCGTTAAGTCGGTAACTGTGTTAAAGGTGACCATTGTAAGAAAAAAGGGTAATTATTGATGGAACTAACTTAGGAGAACCTATATTCTTCCACACATGAGTGGATGTGACACACATGGATGCACCTTACTCAATGATAGAACAATGGACATTAAGTTTTTTAATGGTAACTAGAACATGAAACACAATTGGTGTGGGGAGCCAAGGTTCAGACCAATCTAAGTCAAAATTAATTCACCTAGCATTTGAGGGATCAACGACACCCAAATATTATAGTAAGTACTTTCATTGTGATGGATAATTCTAAACAACCTTAAGGGGTAGACATGGTGGCAAGGGAATGGGCCAAGTCATCCACAACAATATAGTTGTCAATGGCCCTTATATGTGGGTTATGTGCAATGTGACATAAAGGTACCTTTGGTAAAGTTGGGAGTAGGGCCTATAGAAGGTCATCGGATCTGCAAGTGACAATTATTTCAATATGTGATATCATCCTTTTCAGGTGGAATGAGATCAAGGGATATTCCATACTACCAATTAAGAGTCTGAAGATTGATAAATACAACATTCATGTAAATATTTTGGAAGGAAGGATCACTCGATAGAGTAGAGGTAGATGAATGATTCACAAATAATGCTACCTCATGGGTAGATACTAACACTTGTGGTGGAAAGAGGTTTTGCAAGACTAGTGACTAAGACGTAGGAGGGTGAGTAAGTTGAGTGCCAACCTACCCCTGTGTGAGGTTAGAATTAGCTATGTTGGAAGGGAGCTTCCAACCTGCATTCAAGTAAGAGACTACATCATGTTATGCACATATAAGACCATCAAGACATATATATTGGGGAGAACGTTATATCATCTTCTATTCATGCTTTGATAGGTATTTATACAATGATATGGATGGTTGGAGAGGTTGCATCCACTCCAACTAATCACCCATTTATGCCCATTTATCCATTATACACATGTATTTATCTACTTTAGGTTATGTTACATTCATAGGTATGATGACATTTATGAGACCTAAGAGGCCCCGTCAACATGGGTCTAGTCAATAGAGATGAGTAGCCCCTACAACATCTCCCCCCTCCTTAATGTTTTGTTCATTCCGAGTAAGTGTGCAACAACGTCTTGGGTCTCTACTCTTGCAGAAGTCTCCTTATTGTACATCAACCATGCATATCGTTCTGCATAGGTAAATCAGTTGCAATAACCTCCAACTGTATAGGAAGATACACGTATACAAGATTTGTTATGACTAATTTCCAATGGATATGACGACTACATATCACATATCCTAATTCCTCTATCTCCATATGATCGACTATGTCGATCTCTTGCAGGGCGCCACCGACTGCCATACTCACTTGCAAGTTATTCCTCCCAGGATCAGTCAGGGTAATCTCTAGGGATGCTACAATGATCTGTCGTGCCTGAGGGATATTTTATGGAATCAACGAGGGTCTGCTTCATCAACCAATCCTACCATTCCTCTTATTTCTTTGTCACGACCCAAGGAACTATTCTACAACTATTCTATCAAAGGGATCAATCAATCTAGACATTCTTATGTCATCATCTTTTCATTAAACTCTTTCTGTGTTATCTAATGTCTCTTTCTTGAATGCCTTCAACTACTGCAAAATTTTCATGTTCAATGCTCATCATCGGTGCTCATTCTTCCAATGTTTTACTACTCATCAAACTTGTTTCTCTACTATAAAAATCTCCTCCGTCAATTCTCAATGTTTCAATGGAAAGCTCAATGTTTGTTTTCTCATTCGAACCTCTTCTCTGCTACTGGCTATGTTTCTGTGGCTGCTTCCAATCTTTGGCAATGTATGGAGTCTGGGTTTTTACATTACATGAAGGACAATGTTTGACTCAATTAAGACTTTGTGCATGCGACTAAAACATGACTTAATGAACTTTAGGACACTTTTGTTCTGGTATCCAACTTTAACTGATGTCGACTAGACCAGGTATCAACCCATATCATAAAGAAACCAATTTTGTCAGCTAAAGACTGACTTACATATAATGACGGAGATGATTTCCTACCTTTAAGACTCATGGTTAACCCTCCCCCTTCTTTAAATTCCATTTCTAACTCGCATTTTACAATACGTATATGCTTATGACTCAATCACCAACTTGTTTATTTCTTCTTTCGAACTGACTTGACTAGACTAAAGTAAGTGTCTACTCGACTCGATTATGGGTCGAATCGAATGACTCGATTTAAACATATTCTTCATGTAATACTTTTTGTACATAAAAGTCCTTTTACATTGATAAATGTGTTATGCCCAACATACTTTTACTCAGAGACCCATGATACATTTACTTGGGTCAATCCTGTGAATTTCGATCCTCTAAATCGATTCAACTATATAACAAAGAACTTAATAAACTTGATCTCTCATCTTTAATAACATCGATTTCATAGGTAAATATTCCATAAGCAATAAGCTTGAATGCTTAATGATTCCTTTAGTGCACATATTTTTCATGCTCGACTTTAGTCAGCCCACTGGACCATGATGTTGCTAGTGAAATCATCCTTTATACATGGTGTTTGTAGGTCCTCCATCGTTCTTTCTTATTCAGAGACCATGTTTGTTGGTTGAATGTGCTTCTTACAAGTGTAAGAGAAACAACTCTCTAACATACTCAAATAATTTTAAATTATCCACAACATTTAGAAAATAGAGTCACATGTTGAATATTCGGAGGTAGCACAACCCTAGATCATCATTCAAGTAAACATTAGACACAATAAAGATGCTATTGTGCACCATCACTCATGAATTTGATTGGATATGACCTTTCATGCTCGACCACAGTAGATTTAATCGACCACCAGTCTATCACTTTTTGGATCAAGCAAATATTAATTCATACATATACACTTTGTTATCATATTCTCCTTTCGGCCACCAGTTGACTCGTTCTACGCCAATGTCCTTCGAATCTACCATAGAAGACTTGTATGTATGCACTTTTTTGCAATATTCGACAGATGCATGGCATTTGTGTTTCATTTCTGGTCGACTTGAATCAAAGAATATATGGTAGACTCTAAACCCCCACACACAATGTATTAACTAGACCAATTTTGTCGCTTCTAATGCTTGGGAAGGTGGTACGTTGATGATGTGGGCACAAATTTGTGAGTAGATTCCACTGGTACGTTGATCGGCTTCCCTGATTTTTCATCTTCTGATCATTTCTCCCAAGCATCAGTAAGAGCATACCTCTTCCTCTAATTTGAGACGAGAAGCATTGCCTTTTCTTTTGTAGAGTCGATGAGAATTTACAATGCCAGATTCTATGTTACATGCCTCTTCATTTCCATCAATTCGATTGGTTCTTTATTGCAGAGACACCTGGTTACTTCATAATAACCAACTGGCAGAGATGCTTTATGGTTCCCTATGCAGGGTTATCTTTATAAGATCAACATCATGACAAAATGTCTATGCAACGTCAACATTCTACGAGCATCTTCAATCAGATTGTGAATTCCTCATTTGTCTTTTCTTCTGTAGATTCGAACCACCACCTCCATTTGCTTCTACTGTCACCCAACCAAATGGAGGAGGCAATAACACTAGATGTTGGATGGTATCTTCCAACCTGCATTCAGGCAAGAGACAACATCATGATATGCACACATAAGACCATCGATATAGGTATTCATGCTTTGATAGGTATTTATACAATGATATGGATGGTTGGAGCGGTTTCTCCCGCTCCAACTAAGCACCCATCTATGCTCATTTATCCATTATACACATGTATTTATCTACTTTAGGTTATGTTAGATTCATAGGTTTGATGACATTTATGAGGCCTAAGAGTCCCCCTCAACATGGGTCTAGTCAATATAGCTGACTAGCCCCTACAACAAGCTCTACCAGTTGCTTCCTCTCACAAGTAATGTACCTCAATTAAATGAGGACATTGATGGGTATAGTGACAAAATATACAAAAAATAGTGCAATGGCAGTTAGTTCTCAACTTATCATTCTCCCCTTGCTTTGGTGGATTATTGGGAGCTTGATTATGATTTGTGGGATTGGGGTTTCCCATAAAATTAGCAAGTTGATTTTGTGGGTTCCACCCAATGCCTTGGTACCGATATGGCATCTAGTTCTTCACATTTTTTTTTTATTGTTTTACACATTCTATGGAATGGGTGCATTTTGTTGGGCATATACTTGGCCTTGCTAAGAGGGAACGGGTTGAACTATATTAACTTGAGATGGGGGTAATTGGGTTGGAGGTGCTAGGGGACCTAACAAAGGAACAAGAAAAGGATAATAAGGGTTTTGCAAATGGGGACCACCATACAATGTGAAAGTGTTATGCAAGAAGGAATACTATAGGAAGGACCATGCATGTGAGCGTAAGCATGAGAACCCAAATAGGATGCATTCTCCATTGCATTAGAACAAGACCAAGATGCATCATATGGAACTCTAGGACATAGATGATGATTTTTAAGATACCTGTATGCAATAAGGCCAAATAAAGGGATGGCTCCACTATAATTGTTACCATACATGATAACACTAGTGGAGAAATTCATTCAACCAAATGGATTAGAGGCTTGGGAAATAGATCCTATAACATTGTTAATGGCACGGGATGCCCCCAACATATTATGATATATAGAAAAAATAAGAGAAACAATAGGGATGACAATGTACAAATACTTGGGTTAGTCATAAATGAGGTTAAATTATTGTGTCTTAAGAATGTTTTCCTCTTCGGCCTCAGGCATAGTGGTGGCCACATCCTTGGTAATAATACATAGAAGAGGTTTCAAGAACCAATCCTATAGGATTATACCTTGGAGATAAATACTACATAGGTTATGTCTCCTACATTACTCATGAATATGGTCAGTGATATGAGTGGATGTAGTATGATGACAACTAGTATGGATTTCAACCGTTGCATTGTAATGGATTGATAATTGAAAAAAGGAAAGAAAGACCCTATCTATGGACTCAAAAGAGGCATGAGTATTAGTGTATTTTCCAATTTTACATTTCATTACAAATCCAATGAGGGTGCATTGAAATAACCTAAGATTGATAGTATCATCAATGATACTATTAGAAGAACACCATAAGTGGAAAGGCATGACATGATTAGATGGATCCTCTCATGCATGTCCCTAAAACTTTCAATTGTTGAATGGAATCTTGGTAAGCATGGGTGGCCAAGTAGCTTCATGCTAAATGGGATCATTAATTATCTTAGACAAATGTGATACCAATCAAGAAGATTTAAACTAGCCTTGTATGGTAGGGATGGATTTTGGGTGATTCTAGTCCCATTCATTATGGATGATGGACCTATAGATGACTCGACATAGTTGAATTGAAGGTGGATATGATAGAAGAGGATGATATTGACATATTTGATCTTGACATGCACTAACCTTAGAGAGATGCTAAAATATGACAAGCAAGAAAATGAGAAATACCAAGAACTCCTCCAAATAATAGAGGTAGGCCTTCAATCTTAAGAGAACACCTATGAATCATTGGATTCACTATGATTCCTAACTAATAAATCTCTCCAAATGGTGAAATGATAAATCTAAATATTAGTGTTATCCAAAAATAAATTACTTCAAAGAGAAATGTGTCTAAACTAAAACAAAGTCCATAGGTGGTGCAACAAGTGGTTTGAATGTATTTCATTAAAGAACAATAAATAAAAAGATTCAAATAACAAATTTCTTCCTATAAAAGGAAAATACACTAACCTAAAATATGCCACTAGTCATACACTCAAAATATGTAAATAAAAGGCCCTTCTAAACACTCCTCAAAAAATGGTAATTATCTCTTCTTAGAGAATGTGAGTGAGAATATGAACGAAAGGGCCTTCCAAATTCTCAAAATGAATGGTAATGAAGTCTAGAAAAGGAGTTAGTGAAGGTATGAAAGAAAAATTTGTAGTGAAGGGAACTAGGGCCAGCTCTGTGAAGCCCTAAACAAAGCCCATGTTTAGTATAAAACCCCTTATTAAGCCCTATATATTGAATTATTACATTTCTAGTGTTATATTAGGAGGTAGGATAGAACCCTTCATTGTACCCTTTCATTATTGTACCCTTTGTCTCCTGTATATATACCAAGGAGACCTAGTCCTAGGACCATCTTATCTCATCTTGTAAATTGAATATATTGTAAAAGGAGGTTTCCCCCTCGAAGTGGATTGTTATTCATTGAATTTTTATCATTCTCAAGGCATTGGTTCAGAACATTTGGTATCAAAGCATCGATCCTAGGGTTTTGTTGCTTCAAATGAGTCATCTTGGAATTTCCGCTGTAACTTTGTTTTTGGGATGTTTCAGACAACAAAATTTTGAGGAGACTAGGGGATGATATTGAATAATATTTTTTAAAAATTTTAGGTTCAGGATAAATACAGTTTTAGAGATATAGCCTATGGAAGTTAGGGTTTGTGACTAGTCCTGAAATTAGTCTCAAATGAGTGATCTTTTTATTTTCGCTATAAAAAAATTTCAGTGAAGTTTCAAACTCTAAAATTTTCAAAATCCTAAGGAGACATATTTAATTACACATAGAAAAAATTTCACATTTTCAATCATTATAATTTGCGAGATACATATTGTGTAAGGTGGGGTTCTTTACTAATCCTAAAATTAGTCTTAAACAAGACATTTTGGTATTTTTTCTATAACTTTTTATCAGTGAAGATTTAGACTACAAAATTTTTAGGAGTTTAAGAAGTCATATCAGAGTACTACAAGCTAAAATTTTAGACTCACAAGGGTTTAAATTTCATATATATATCAAGATAAAGGTTAGACATACAAACAAAATCCAAATTAGGGTTTTAAAGAGAGCTCAACCACGATTCAAGAAGAAAGAGAAGACATTTTTCACCAAATTGGAAGTGTGGAAAAGAATATGGATGAAAATTGGGAGCATATGGAAAATAATATTTTAGAATTGAAAAATTCCATGTTTTCCATGATCTTATATACTCTAGATGAGAGACTCCCTAAAGGAGATATCAAAATGCAAGGAAACCATGAAAATGTAGGGGAAATAAATATTGATTTCCATAATCACAATTATTCATCAATTAAAGATCCACATCATCGAGGTTCCAATGCAACACCAAGGAACTACTTCATTCCAAAGATCTATATGAGGAAGTTTGATGGTAAAGATATTATAACATGGATATTCCATAGAATTCTCTTGTGCCCCAAACTGACTTCTAAGCAAGGAGTTATGCCCTCTGGAAGTAATTTGGTACCTAATTTATACTCTATATTATTTCAATTGTAACTTTCTCATACAAGCTGTATTTTGCGCTCAAAATGTCTCGTTGGAAATCTCTTACTGAGTTCTTTCATTTAAGAAATAGAGACTATGTGTACCTAAGGTACATATAGTTCTCAAGATTTCGACCTCCTAAAAATGTTATTTAGGCCCTCAAAATGTCTCTACAAATTTATGACCTTCGAAATCCTGAAAATATTCATAGAAATTGTCTGGTTCACTGTTGTGGTAGTCCTTAACATAGGTTGAATTCATTTCAAATTGTTCAACACTTTTGTAGTAGCCTATTAATCTAAATTGCTTTTGTCATCAACATTCTTCCTCCATCAACCATCTGATCATTTCCTTGCATCAATGATTTTCAAAAGGGATACTTTATGAGATTTCATCGAACCTTGATAATCATAAATCAATTATCCACTTCCATCGGTGAACCAAAAAAGGAACTTATTCAAGATATTTCATTGAACCCCAAAACCCAAAATAGAATGAATATGAGTCGTTGATCTCAAAACCGAGAGTAATCTCAACTGTCAATCTGTTAAACTTTGTCGATCATGCAGATGAATCTCAGTGATTGATTTCCCAAATTGAAAAGTTATATGGACTGTCCATTCCCCAACATCTGAAACTTCATCGATGATCATCAATTTCTTTTGACAACCGACTTGCAATACTTTACCTAATTTTTTGACCGAGTCATCAATGATCGACGAATGGTGATTCTCCACGTGACGTGACATGACATGTATATGTTGATGTGGTATGACACATGGATGTTGACGTGGCATGGCACATAGATGTTGATGTGGCATGACATGTGGATGGTGATGTGGCATGACACCTCATCCTCCTCTTTTCCTTCATCAATGATCGATGATTTATTTTGGATGAATGAAACACTTCACCGATTTTTCTAACCTGATCATGGGTGATCGGTGATTTATTTTGGACGAACAAAAGAATTCACCAATTTTTCCGACCCGATCATTGGAAATTGACGATTTATTTTGGACGAAAAAAACACTTTGTCGATTTTTTGACCCGATCATCGACAATCGACAATTACTTTTGGAAAAAAATGAGTTTTTCCATGAATTTCATTGAACCCCAATCACTCCATCAACGATTGGAAATTTACCTTGGAAAACTTGTTGAAATTACTAATTTTCGACTAATTCTGCAATGGATTCAAACTGTCGATCTCAAGATCAAAATAGATCCCAGTCGTTTATCTATTAAAATTTGCCAAAATTATCCAATCTTGCTAATGAATCTCGATTGTTGATATTTAATGTCTAAATCATTTGGGTTGTTGATTCTCCAAACTCTTTAGTCGCCATTAAAATGGAAAATTCAACCTCCCAGGCCAAATTTAACTCTGCAACCTAGAGATCGATGCCATTAATCATCTCTTCAATAGTTATGAGGGAAATTCAGACTTAAATTTGTTCATATATTTGGGGATTTCACTCTAGGTTCACCAATTTCCCCAAATTCGACACAAATCAAACTTCACCACAACAAATTTACCACAATTTGTGTTGGTCTTGGCCCATACAAGTCTGATGTTGAATCAAAATCTTTGATACCACTCTGTAGCATTCCCCACTACTAAACCCGACAATATTAAAATTTGTTGATACCATTAAAATTAATACAATGCAACAAACTAAAACTCTCATGTGTCTAACATCATTAATTTAAACATAAATGCAACTAAATTAACATTCACACAACGACATACAATGGCTTAAAACGCAAAGTAGATACACAATAAATAAATCCCACAATAAAATGCAACACATTGAGGATTTAACATGCATTTAACAACATTATGAGTTTTTTTCCAAACATATATATGCACGGTGGCATATAATTCACTTGGTAATAGAGTTTGTGCACAACAATAATATCCCATAAATAAGAACATAAAAACAAACATAAAACACTTATTGTTTTAGCAACAAGTGTGCAACCAGTTGCAGAGGATTAATGTTCCTCCCAACCATAGATTTTATACTCCAAATCTCAACAACAAATCACCTTTGATCTAGGGATATAAATCCACAAGAGAGGTTGTCTCTATTGTCCACTCACAACCTAACACAACACATAACAAGATAATTCTCCTATAACTATCCCAATCCACCAACTCTCTTCCCCTCAACCTGCACAACCCAAGGAATTGGATCCCCCTTCACTGCACATAGTCCCTTAGGCCTTCCCACTTCCCTCCATGGATCCAACACAGGTTGGATAAGAATATCTCTTATTGGGGACTCTAGGGATGTCAGTTGCAACAAGAAAGCTCACTATTGTAGGGTAATCCCTCACACAAAATCTTACTCTATAGGCCTAATAGCCTACTTCTTCATGAATTTACAGCTCCAACAAGCTTCCACACATGCCCACTATGGCTTCCTTCAAGATCCAACACTCTACACTCCCTTGTTGTCCCAAAAACTACATGAAAAAATCCTCTTCTTTCCTATACAAATTTCCTTTTCCCCCATGCAAGTTGACTATCACACTCCCCAATGTTGATTGTACTCAACCCTCATTCTATCATAACTATGTGAGGTGACTTCACACACCAACCCTATTCATATGTTTAATGATTGGATTTGGAAACACTCAAGCATAAACTAGAAGGTTTATACACAATAATAATTTTAGAAAATGGAATGAGATTAATAGACATGGGTAATTCCCCCTTGGACCCCTCTCTTCGACATTCCCCTTCTCTTGTGGAAACTTAGCCCCCAATACTATGTATGTGTCCATCTACAACTAGTGTTACATTTTATTTTATTAATTTTGATATATAATGTTTACATAGTACATATTCAGGCTCGTGTCCATATATAATATTTACATTATACATTGTTAAACTGGGGATTAAAAATGGGGATGTTACACCAGTCCAAATTATTTTACCAGAGATTAATGAAGAAGGAAAAATCATACTAGAACCAAAAAATATCCTTGAAACAAGGATTAAGCAGATGTGAAATCAAACAATTACTAAGTACCTCATCAAATGGAAGAACGTACCAGTGGGAGAGGTGACATGGGAAGATGATTTCTTCATGAAAAAACACCCGCAGTTAGTCAAGTGTTGAGGATAAAACTTGTTTGAAAGGGAGGGGCATGTTAAACCATAGACAAATCCCATGTTAAGTATAAAACCCCTTATTAATTCCTAGATACCAATTTATTTCATTTCTAATGTTATATTAGTAGGTAGGATAGAACCCTTCATTGTACCCTTTCATTATAATTGTATCCTTTGTCTCCTATATATATCTTCATTGTACCCTTTCTCATTATAATTGTATCCTTTGTTCCTATATATATATGAGATAAGATAAGATGATCCCAAGACTAAGGATCCTCGGTATATATATATATATCGAGGATCCTTAGTCTTGGGATCATCTTATCTCATCTTGTACATTGAATATATTGTAAAAGGAGGTTTCCCCCTCGAACTGGATTTGTAGTCATTGAATTTTTATCATTCTCAAGGCATTGGTTCATAAAAAACTACCAACAACTATCTGTATTAAGTGCCCCCTTACCTAAGAGAGCCACCTTGGGTGGGAACCTAATGAATGACCACTAAGATACCTCTTTACAAATAAATACAAAAGGTTTCCATGCCTCAAACAATCAGGGTATCATCATGTTGAAAGATCTAAATGTCTCAATCAACCTCTTGTCTTGATCTTGACATTAAAACTATAATAGAGAGTGTCTTTAGTCAAATTAATTTTGAACTATATTCAATAGATATGACCTTTCAAGTACCCTAAAAGTCAAAAAGTATGTCTCAAATTTGAGTGAGTGTGGTGAATTGTTTGGATACCTATCGTTGTATTCTTAACCCAGCTAAAATATCATTTTTGGCCCTCAAGTAAGGAATTTTTGTTGGGTAATTAAATAAGTTATTATTTTTTTGAGGATGAGCTTGGGGTCATAGACCAAGCATATAATTAGTGTGTGTCTGTGTGTGTGGAAGTGGTGTCTAAAGATGAAAATAAAATAATAAAAGTAAACTAACTAATTGTTGGAAGATATATCGTTGAAAAGTAAATGAACTAACAAGAAAAGAAAGTAAATGTAAATGACAAGTACCCAAACTAAAGGTTTTTTTCCTTATCGAAATTTCTTTAATATATAAAGAAAATTCAAATAGAAAAATCAACAATTGAAGAGTTGTGGTTTAATGATAAAAATGAAACAACCAAACAACCAAGGAAAACCCCAAAAGAAACAAATACTAGAAATGCACAAATCCCTTTCCCTCCCCACAATGTTTCATCGAAAACCTAGTGAAATGGAACCATACAATCAACAAACCTAAGGGAATATCTAGAATAACGTGTAAAAAATGCAAAACATAACCAACTGTTGGTTCTGGAGCTTGATTATCTTCCTGATTCAGAGGTCTTGTTTTCATCTGTGTTTGGACCCCATTTCCTAATAGGGGGTGTGGGGGATCTTGGCCCCCAACATCCTAGAATGAAACCCGGTTTTATGAGGGAATTGTATTGTGGATGTGTATGTGAGTAAATATTGTGTTATGAGAGAGGAGACTATGAGAGAAAGAAGAGGAAGTTACAACGGATATGTTGTAGGTTGTACCCCTTCATTTGTTGGATAATAATAAAGAGAGGACTTGTAAATTTCTTTGGTGGACGTATCCCACACTGGGTGAACCATGTATATTTGTGTCTCTATTGTATTGTGTATTTTCTGTGTTTTATTTCCGCGTTTGTTTTATTTTATTGCTCCATGATCCTATTTTTCTAACACCAATTAACTGAAATCTACAAAAATAGTACAAGTGCACAACAAAACACTAAAAAAATGTGCACATATAGATTTTGATGAAAAAGGTGTGCACTACACACAAAATATAAATTGTCAGTTGTGCACAAGCCTAAGTGAAAAAACTAGGGTTTTTTATTGAGATGTCGTTAACTGAGAAACCATAATAGCAAGCAAAATGTAGAAAAACTAAAGGATACTAACTACCAAAATTCATGAATGAAACACACACACAACTAAGGAGAGATATTATGGATCAAACTCTCTAGTGGAGTCGTGAATCTCTTGGTGGTACTTCTGACAACAAGTGTACCAAAATACCTAACCTAGTTGGTCATGGAACTACGTACACACAATAATACAAAGGAAATAAAATGAAAGAGAATAGATACACAATCAAACATTATACTAAACCATAGCTTATGGATGAAAGAAAGATAATCATAAAAATATTAACATTTGACATGTAAACACAATAAATGATGGGAATTAGTACAATATTTTATTGATCCAATGGAAAATCATGAGATTAGAATCAACACTTAGAGAGATGGCTTTGATGTAGCTAGGTGGGCTCCAAATTCTCCCTTTGGGAGGTCCCATGTCTCCTTATGTTCTCCAAATCCAAGATCTAGTAGGAATATGCAAGAAACTCTCAATGGTTGATTGACAAGAACACTAGCTTCAAGAATCTTTGAAAGAATTTAAGGAGCACAAATTTATTTTATATGGATTGTTATGAAATGAAACCCTAAGATCTTTATTTATAGGTGGAAAGTGAAACCCCTTTCTTATATCTAGTTTCCATGTGATCTCGCTTAATGTATTGATGAGAATCCATAAGTTTCATGGAAAACATGGAAAACTAAATCAATAATATTTATGAAATAGGGGTTTGTCAAGGTCTATAGATACCCATTAGACTGCTTAAATAAGCATGACTGTAGAAGTTAGTCATTGACTGGTCATTTTTTCATTTATGAAGGGTCACACAAAAACTAAGGGATTTTCTACACACTACATGGAAAAAAAGGGATATTTTGTGCACCCTAAAAAATAGTCAAGTGATGAGTTAACTCATCTAAGTGAGGTACCAGGAGGTCATATGATGATAAAGTTGGGTGCATAATGTAGGTTATCGTTACAATAGTAATTTATCCAAGAGAAACTATTCAAATTGCATAGGTGAGCAAAAATAGGCTAATAACGACTACCAATAAACACTAGAGACTAGTTGATTTATATTGATAAAGACACATATGAGGGGGGGACCCATGTTATATCCATAGAAAGGGAGAAACTCTAAATAAACCCTAGTTAAAGGCTTAAGTCACTAAATAATCCTTTAGGCCCTTATTATACTAAAGTGGCCATTTACAAATATAACACTATTACAAAATCATGAGCTTATACACAAAATAACTAATCTATGGAAATCATGATACCTAATATGGATATTTCGGTTATATAGAAACACAACTTGTTCTCCCCCTTAAAAAAAAAAATTCCCCAAAGGATGAAAAAAAATTGCAGTGAAGACCAATGTTTAAAAAAAAGTTCTAGAAAAATTGAAAGGGGCATTATGTCTCCAATAAGTATCCAAAGTGGGTGGTATAATAGCTCAAAAAATACAAAAAATATGTCTTTAGACTTGTGTAGCATCATTTCCTAGCTTTGGTGGTGAAACCCATCTTATGTCCTTTGGAGTGATTTTTGAAGTATGTGTGCATGTACAAGAGGGTGCACTCTATCATTTAACTGTTACAAAACAATTCAAACACAATCATGCCAAATTCTCCATAAAGGCAGTTTGTTCCCTACTAATAGAAATAAGGAGAATAGATCCAACTTTATTCAAGTTTAGAGTTGTAAGAAGAAATAGAAAATCAAGAAGAAATCAAAGAAGAAGGGGGTGGAGGAGGAGAATCCAATTTCCAATCTAAGAAGTGGACTCTTCCAGTCTTCATTGAAGCAGGGATGATTTTAGGGGCTAAATTTCGCTCATGGGCTAATTTTTCTTGGTTTTTCCCAAAAAGAGATTCGCTATTCTAAAAATTATTCGCCCAAATTCTAAAGGAAAAAATTATTTTACCTTAAAAATCGTCAAAATTTTATATAAACTATATAAAATAATAAGAAATTTGAATATTTTTACAAAAATATCGCCAAACATTTATAGTTGGTATAGGAAGGATTAGTAATATTCGCCAAGGTTTCTACATTTTAAAATAATTTTTCATCCTTAAAATCATCCCTGCATTGAAGTAGTTGAACAATGAGAAGCATCAAAATGCTAAAAAAACCCGAAGCACATGCATACACCTCAACAAACGAAACCTAACTCCTCCTTTTGAAAATAATCATATATATCTAATAACCAATTCTACTTGCTTATGTAATTGAGAGACCTAGATGAGAATACAAGTTCAATAAAATCCAGTGATTACAATTAATTACTAAACTAACGAATTCATGAACATCAAAATATCTTTGTTGTGGTGGAGGGAAAGGAGGGATATCTCCATTAAAAGATGGAAAATAAATTGTTACAATAGAGATATACCTCATGTATATGACTCATGAATTAATTCTACTAACTTGGAGTCCTTCCCACTTCACTTCTATGGACTTAATCCTCCATCGAGATATCTAACTCATGAATTAATGCTACTAACTTGGATTCCTTTCCACTTCACTTCTATGGAATTAATCCTCCATCGAGATATCTAACTCATGAATTAATGCTACTAACTTGGATTCCTTCCCACTTCACTTCTATGGACTTAATCCTCCATCGAGATCTTCATCTCCTCAATATAATAATCAATCAACAAAGAGACATCATGACAACCTTTTAGCTCAATTAAGGGAGAAAATGTGACAACATATTGATTATAGATGGAGAGAGTTCCCCCCTCCCTCCAAAAAGCCTTGTATTTAAATAGTTTTTTAGGGATTTTTGTAATGGTTTGGTTCATGACATGGAGTAGTTCAATGTCTCTATGTACCAATCTTAATTTACACCTACTCATAGTTATTTTTTCTATAGGATTGAACCATATTTTTATGTTCTTTTCTATATTTTTGGGTTGTGCACACAACTTTATTAAGGAAAGATGCACCCAACCCATCATGTGCATAGGTTCAATGAAGGAAACTCATTCTCATAGTTTCAAATACATAAATAAAAAAAATGAAATAAAGGCATGCTATGAAGTTTAGGTTACGGTTCAACCTTAAGAATGTAAAATGATGTTTAGTGATAATAGATGCCCCCTAATATGTGAGGGAAAGATATATAGAGAGAGAGAGCGCCTTGAAAAGAAAAAGTGAGAAATAACCAATAAATCATAAATAGGACAACAATTTGCAAACACAACAAATTTTACTATAACAAAACTCTTTTTTCCTGAGGTGAGTGTACCCATGCTTAAAGAAAAGTAATCATAGCCACTGAATAAAATACATCATGGATCGATGTGATATAAATGTGTGTTGATGTCCATGAATTGGAAAACACAATGGATACATTTCTAAGTACACCAAGTCTCAAGGATCAAAGTTAAATGATATGATAAGTCTTGTCTCAATATAGTGACACATCATGATGCCAATTAATAACAATATGTTTTTGATAATGCATCACCATAGATGGAATATACCAATGGATGTACTAAATTGGTTATGATACATCAATACTAAGGCAATGGAACAAATGGAGAGCACGAAATGTATGCAAGGTATTTATACTATAATCTCATCGTGAAGTACAAATTTACACCATGTGAATCAATGTCTCAAAGTTTAACATTGGAGAAAATATCTAGTTTGTAATAAATTATGTAATCATTACCAATTTTGGGGTATCCCATTTATGATGAAAGTGGGGACCATGGTATTAGTACATTTCTCCAAGGTGAGAAAAAATGTGTTGAATTTGAGTACTAAAGGAACCACCCAATCAAGGGTTTATGAAAACCCACTGTTGTATGCAAGGACACCTGCAAGTGATAAATGCAGGTACTATGGTTCTCTATATTATACTACTAGAGAAAATTTGTCGAAGTCGATAGGAGTAGATCAATTGGAGGAAGGGTAGTGATGAGTCCCCTCCATTTACATGAGGTAAGTAATATAATGATAAAGAGTAATGATAAAGTGTTGGATAAAATTTGAAGTATTTCCATCAAATATTGTTTCTCTATTATACAAATTAAAATTGTATGGGGAAAGTTCATCTAGTCAATGACCAATAGGGTAATTGTTGTTATACATGAGGTACCCTACATTGATGAAATTCATAACCAAGGTACTAGTGCGAATCTAATACTATGTGAATAGATGTGTTGATGTCAAACATAAGAGGAACCACTTATTTAATGATGAGAATTCACTATTAAGTGCAAGGAAACCTATCAATGACTAGAATCCACTATTGCTTTCAAGGAAACCTACCAATGATGAAAGTAAGTTCTAGGATACTTGAAGCCTCTAAGTTGACCCCCTATATTAAATGTGTCATAATAAATTAGGGTACCTACTGGGTGAAAAGAAATAATGATTCTTTTCAAATCACTCAAGATAAAAACATTAATATTTCATGTAATTAAGGACTAAGGATTTAATTAGGTAACAATTGAAATGGGGGTTAGGATTTCTAAGAAATGATAAACACGTGGATTTGACTTAGTACTTTCCTTGAGTTAGATAAAATATGAACATTACCAGCAACTAAAATTGAATAAACCACAAACAAACTAACTCCATAAGACAAGGACTATGTAAGGGATATTTCACCTACAATTGAAAGGGTAATCAACTAGGAGGATATTATCAATAACTCGAGGACCATGGTGGGAGTCAAGATGGTGCTCATAGATATTTCAATGTTAAACTATAGAGTAAATACTTAATGCAGATTCTCATTTCAAGGGAAACACTACTAGTTGTCTAAACTTGAGGGAAAATGATCAAATCCAATCAAAGATATCAATTATTTTCCTCCTCTTCCTTTTTTGTTTTATAGTTTCATAATTGTTTCATATTTTTTCATATTAATTGAAAATAATGAAAAAAACATGAGACGAGAGGTAGGTGATCACATTGTATCCCCTCTAATAATCAGGTTTCCATGCATTAATCATGACAAATACAAAAAACCAACAAGCATCATAAAGCAATGCATAGCAATAAACAACTAGATAAAATAGTGGTAGCCCCAATGGAAGTAGCTGAAGTATATGAGAAAGAGGAAGGGAGATGACAATGCAATACCAATCCAAAAGGGACCCAATCATATAGAAAGTTCTCAAGATGGGCACCAAGTTGCAAGAAGGTGGTACTCTAGAGTAACCCACACTAGGAAGGCTCTTCTATCAAATGCATGCCAAGGTGAAGAATTAAAAGAGGATAATCCACCAACATCCAACAAGCAGGTCATGGAAAAACCCAAGTGGAAAAGGATTGAAATATAGATCTATAGAAGGAATTCTCCCTATATCTCAGTTTATGCCTATACCTTATCGAGCATGTCGGGCAAATTATATGTGATAATTTCCATTACATTTTAATGTCAAACCACGGGTTTGTAAACTTAGAGCTGCAAGCATAGGAAATGCAGGACTAAAGCTCTAATCTATCCTACACCAGTGACAATACAAACAAACCAAGCAAATTAATGCGAAGAAAGCTATAGAAAATGAAAACAAGCAAACTATTGAAGACTAACACTAAGGAAATCGTCACTAGGTTGTGGAACAACTAACACTATAAAGGTTCTGAGTTGCAATATTTCACACTTTAGGTGTTCACACAATTTTGTGGAAGTAACTTATTAGTGTCTTTAACCTTCAATGATATTCATGTAGTGGATCCACACATATGCTGGAGGAAAACAAATTAAAGTGATGTAAAGTAAAGACTTCAAAATAAACGTACTTCAGAGATTTGTCCTCAAGAAGAGATACACCCAAATAGCGAGGTATGTATTGGTACATGATTAGTTTTGTCTTATGTACATGAGTGAAATTTCTTTTGCGAGGATAATCCATTTAACACAACATTCATGTTGTTATCACAATACATATCAACATAACAAGGATACTTGATACAATATTTATGGAATAAAACTTGCATATATTCCACATGACAATATAACATTTATAATAATGAGACAAAATCATATATATATATAACAACAGTAAAACAATTAATCAAATCAACACAATGTATTAACATGACAACACTACATAATATAACAATGATGTATTAACATGATAACACTACAGAATATAACAATTATGATTATATGAGATAGTAATATCACAACAACATATATTATAACAAAAATGTTATTATATTATAACAACAATGTTATATAACATGTAATCTTATACCAAACCACATATATAATATTCTATCAACAACATATACCAAACGACATATTTAACTTTGCATCTGTGTCACAAAACGATATATCAATATAATAACATAACTTGAAAATAATGTAAGGATATCACATCAACATATTATAACAAATACATATATATGCATACTCCACGGACAATATGTATGTTGACGATAGTGATCAAACTCTCATGCATTAATAATATAACATGCAACATCAATCTGTGCCGACTTTCTTTTCTTGAAGAAAATTCGCTCAAAAATTATATTAATAATATTTATTTTTCTTTTACATCCACAATGTGTCACTATCTCGATCTGTCGGATCAGAAATGTCCTACTATATGAAAAATACCACTGGTCAATCCTTGCCATCCCTACCATCCTATAGAGTACTAGTAATACTACGGTGCTTGCTTCAACCAAAAAACTGTAAATAATGACTGAAATTTCTAAATAACATATCAATGAAAACTTTCCCCCACTAGGACAACCAATCACACACAAAAGCCAGGGAGGATCATGTAATTAGAAAATGTTCAAATAGTGGAATGGCCCCTCATTTTCTCCATCCCAAGTGAAAAAAGTAACTCTTCCCTTCAGAGAAGAGAGCACTCGCTTTGATAGTTTATCCGCCTCCTCGTTGGATTCCCTGAAAATGTGATGGAAGCTGATATTTTGGAAGGTTATCTTCAGATCTTGAATTATGTTCTTCCACCCTTCGATATTGATAGCTTGAAGCTTCTCATTTGTCTTGAGCCAATCAATGATCACTTTGGAGTCACCCGAAACCTGTAGTTGTTGAATTTCCAGATGTCTTGCAATCAAGAGTGTGGCCCACACCCCCAATAATTCATCTTTTGTGTTTGACCCTACGCCACGGTTGATATACCATCTGTAATCCATTGAGTTTATACACTTCAAAGTGCCTCATTCCCCGCAAATGGAACCCGTTGTCGTCGCTGCCCCATCAAAGAAGGCCACTGTAAATCTGAGAAGTCTATTGAAAGTTTTCTTTCTTGATACCTGGGGCTTGATGTCTCTTTGTTTTTTGTTGAGCGCTCCAATGGTATTCATTGCAACAATAATCGTCAAGGACACCTTCCCTTCAAATAGTGCCAAGTTGCGCTCCTTCATGTACCAGCTCGTGATTAGTGGGAGCATTTTGGACCTTGTCTTGTTCAAGAACCACGCCTCCATGCATTCATCAATGGTCTGGCCATTCCACACGCAATCAGATTTTAGGACTTGCATACAGGGTTAATTGGATATTCGAGGAACCAGATCGATAACATGAATTAAAGGTACAAGAAGAGAGGCTCATTGGAGGTTGAGATGATGGTCGTTGGGATTATGTATGAAAAAGTAAAGAATTTCAGTGAAGTGGTTGGGAATTGATTGGATAAAATTTGCAAAAAGTAGAGAAATGGGCATAATCATAAATGGAAGCGAACTATAAAGTGGTGAGAAGGCAAGATGCTAGGCGGAGAAAGGAACAAAAATTGTGGGTGCTCTAACTTGAAAATTGATCTCCTAAATTCATAATGAAATTAACAAACTAAAATGATGTAAAACAAGAACCAAATAGCACACCAACCATAATGAAATGACAAAGTAGGGACATTACCTGGGTCGAGGGGCCCTTCCTGATTTGGGAAAAATTCTTGGTGAGCTAACTCAGATCAAAAGGATGCGCACATAATTACATACAAAATTGTAGTAATAATTAATTCTTTTTTATTAAAATTCGGACTTCAGCTCGATGATAATACAACAACAATGTTTCTATATGGATGATGATGTCTCTTACAACAATATCATTACATTTATACATAGGCACATCATGCTTCCCAATCAATCATATTTCTTGGGTGCATCGATCCATCGTTCCCATGGATGAGATGGAAAAATCGTGCCCTATTTTCTTGGATTGACTATACAAATAAGGAGACAACTGCAACCAACTAAAGATCCTCATACCAAATTTGGTCAATCTGGTAACCTGCACACTATTTGTATGACACCATATGCATATGAATAGTGTCTTCTTCTATCTCGATCTACACAAAGAGAAACTAATTGGAGATTTTGCGTATCAATGATCTTGAACCCATCCTCTTCAAAATCTACATGGAATATTTAGCACTAGACTCATGGAAATATACCATCAACCAAATCTTTGACGTTTAAATCAAAACCCATCAAATATGGGAATTGTATTTTGTTTCTTCCAAACTTGGGCACAACTTTCAATTTGGTCATATTGGCGTTGAAGAGTCGAGCATAACTCTCAAACCATTCTTGATTTTGGAAAATATTCCATGTTGTACTCAACTTTCTATGCTGGGAGCAAAACCCATGTTTCAGATTCTTCAAATTCGTCTTCATTTGGATGAAAATCGATGTGTACGTTGATTGTCTAGAAATTTTGCTAATCATGGGTTGAATTGTTGTTTATGAGCTGGAGGTCCACACGTGCAACCTGGGCGCATTCTAAACCATGTTTCATCATGTCGACGTCGCTGCGGAGAAAACCCATGTTCTCTATTTTATCCCGGAGATGCACCAATAAGCTAAGCTACAATGTCAAGTACGAGAATTGATCGTATGGGAATATTGAACATGTTGGTACAATAAATGAATTAGTTTTGTTTACCCTTTCAAACTTACAACGGTGGCCTATGTAGGAAGTTGAAGCTTGGAGAGGACCACTACAAATGTAGGAACACTTTGAATGTTGAAGATCACTTGGAGAAGAGACTTGATATGCAAGAATTCTTAACATGAACCATTGTCAACAAAACTATGATATAACCGTCCTTAATAATTGAAAAATATAGAAAAATGAAGTATTAACCACACATTATGTATAATTGTGAATGATGATGGTTAATGAGGGTTTATGAAATAGATGGACACAAATTATTCGCGAAATATTGACTTTATTGGGTAAAGAATTATGACAAAAACGGAGCCCAACAAAGCCAACCATGGCTAATATAATGATCCAAAAGCACCATAAAATCTATTCCAAGGCCCTATATTCATGGAACACCACTTGAAAACTCATTAGATTCTTTATAAGTGATAAAATCCATGGAAGTGTTTTCAACCTTATATTGTTCAACATCATATTGTTCAATGGAAACATTGATTATCTCTGTTATGGCCAATGGTGCCAAGGTATCATCTTATATATTTGATGGAGAGACTTGAAAACAATCAACATCACTAAGAGGGATGGATTCTTTGCACTCAATCTATGGTTGATCCTATTTTATGAATGTATCCAATGGAAGAAAATAATACCCATGATGAAGGTCTGAACTAGTTATGGCTTCAAAAATCACTTCATTAGAAGGAAGGACCATGTACAATAAAGCACTTGAATTGGGTAAATTGAAATCCAAAACTGATTGAATGCCTCCATGTTTGAGGTTTGAATTGTGACTAGAAGAATAGGATTCTTATTTTATAGGTTCAATATTAGAAATAGGACGGTTAATCGATGGTTGGCTCCAAAATTTGTGAAATTTCTAGTACAACTTCTTGACCTTCACAAAAGCAACATAATTGAAAAGGAAATGAGGCTTCCTTCGAGATGGTGGAGATTGTGTACATGGGTAAACTTCCCACATATGAACTTAATTTTGCATTTAATTTTCACATCATTCCTTAGAGATGTAAAGAGGAGAAAACTTGTATCTTTCATGGGTGCTTCTTCTTCATTGTACTTTGCATCCTTGTCTAGTATGCTAGGGTTCATGTGTTAGGGTTATAGTTATCCCTAAGAATACAAGGAGAGATAGGGTTCAGGAGAACCCTAGAGGAGAAACAGGATTACTTGTTGTTGTGGCTCTTATAAGAGAAGGACACTATCGTTTGTGGCATTGGAAACACTAGGACTACTTGGAGTGATATATGCGAAGAAGATAGTAGAAGATTGTCTTATTTTCTCTTGTACACTTGAGTGATGCACGTGCACATGCCAAAGAGAAATTTCATGTGTGTATGATATCTCATTTTGGATGTTTGGTGTGGCAACCAACTTTGGCTAAGAGTGACTTATAACTGAGAAGAGTTCATGGCTAGAGTTTGAAAATTGGTGTGATAATAGCTTGTTGTGGTTATCCTAGATGGAGTTTGGATAGCATTGGAGAGCCCTAGCTTGTGATAATATTGAAGGACTAGATTGTAAACTTGTAGCTTCATCTTATGTATATATCAAGCATGCTTTTCTATCCAAACTTTGTGTACTTGGAGGTATGATTTTCAGCTTATGTTCTTATGGTGATTGAGTAGTTTCTAGTGTTGGATATGTATGCTAATTTAACATAATATTGAGAAGATTTTCTCAAGTGATTTGATACACATATAGAAGCTAAGTGGGTAGATTTATGCTTTAATAAATATGGTGTAAGTAATTTTCAGATTTGTTATAAGTTGGGATGTGTGACCAAAGGGTTGGTTCGATAGAAGTGGAATATATGTTGTTATAAATTATATTTTAGATTTGTCCATAAGGACAAAATTTCACAGCAAATAGATCTAAGAAACCTCAATTTTGAGGTAAAATTTCTAAATTTGCATTAAGAGGCATTTTCCAAAATTTTCACTCTCTTCCCACTTTTGGTTGGAAGTTGAATTAGGCTAGAAAACACCAAAGTAAGGGACAATATACACCTTAATATGACAACAAGTGAAACATTCAACCACAAATCACTCAACATCAAACATCATTATTTTCCAATAGCAATTGGAGGAGACATTTCTACAAGTTTTGTGAAAACCCACATGACTAGCCGACAGAGATGCATGCCCATGTTGAATATCCTATGTAACAAGAGGAGATATATACCAAAAACAAATGTGATTTTTAAGGAGGATAACACCATTCCAATAGTGCAATGTTGGCCCTTATTACCAACCAAAATGCCCTCTTGAAGTTGAATTGTTGTGAGGATCATGTATGTAATCTATGATGAGTTCTTGTAACTATGAAAGGTTGGTTAACTAGTATGGAATTAAATGTGGGTAGTTCATTACATCAGGATGATAATGAATAAACAACAACATTCTCCACTCCCTTCTCATAAATTATCTCCAATTCATAGTCTCAGAGCCTTGCAATCCATATATATATTTTTAAATACCCTATATCAATAGGTGTTTTAGGATAAGATGGGAAATAACACCACTTATACATTGCATTAAGCATGGCCAAAATTACTTTGATGTATGTGAGCATGCACATCTCTCTTTCATTCATTTTGCATATTTTACAAGAAATGGATTTATCACCATGTAAGAGTATTACACCACGACCAAACCCAAAAGGGCCACACTAAAAAATGAAGGACCGAGTGAAACAAAGGCTTCCTTTCATTGTGCCTCAATGGACCAATGAAAGGAATCCTTCTCTATTAGTTCAGTTAGGGGGGGAAAAGTAGAAGAGAAGTTGCAAACAAATCTATGATATAATCCTACTAAACCAAAAAATCCTAGAGTTTTTTTAGGGTGTGGGAACAAGTCACTCTTGAATGGCTTGGATGCTTTTCAAATTGATACAAACACAAAAAATACTCCAAGAATGTCTTGGAAAACCCACACTTGCATTCCTTTACTTAAATGTTATGTTGGGCCAAAGTATCTAAAACAAGATCAAAATTCTCTAGATTCTCTTTAAATGATGCACATATATAAGTATATCATCAAGGGGAACCATAACAAAATTGCAAAAGTATTTAACAAACACATTGTTCATTAAAGATTAAAAGGTAGCAAGAGCATTGAAGACACTAAATGACATCAAAATATTCATTTCTTACGCTCTAGATTCTCTTTAAAGGATGCACATATATAACACGTATATCATCAAGGAAAACCATAACAAAATTGCAAAAGTATTTAACAAACACCTTGTTCGTTAAAGATTAAAAGGCAACAAGAGCATTGCAAACACTAAATGACATCACCTAAAAGTGGAAGTGACTCTTGTGAGTTATGAATGCATTGTTCTCTTGGTACTAAAGTCATATAGGAATCATGTAGTATAATGAATAGAGGTATATCTTAAAAAATAATTGGTCACCATGTAGCTCACCCATGAAACCATCTATGTGAGGCATGGGGAACTTATTATTAATGGAGATGTGATTAAAATATCTATAATTCATCTAAAGGTGGTAAGAGACATATTTTTCCTTTGCTAATACATTTGGAGAAACATTAGGGTTTTTAATAGGAGTTGTAATCCTTATTTCCAAAAGCTCGTTAACAAACCTTTCAATATTTGACTTTTAGAAATGACCATATCAATAAGGGTACACAACTATGGAGCCTTTGGTAGGGTCCAAATTAATAACATGTTCCATGCCCCTATCAAGAGGATGTCCTCTAAGAACCCCCTGGAATACCACATTATACTTATGAAATAATGTAGAGAGGCTTGGAGCATAATTTTAGAGAAGAGAAGTTTCCTCCATGCAATACAAGTGAGCCATGAAACCAAAGTGACCTTTCTTCAATAGTTTGAACACATGTTTTGAGTCCACATAATGTATGCTCTTAGGTTTGAGTCCTTTGAGAGTTACCTAATGACCATCTTGGTGGAAATATAGGAATTTTTCATGATGGTTAGTGGAGTAAGTATCCATGGAAATGAGCCACTAAATACCCAAAACAACATATACTCCTCCAACATTTGTGACATAAAATTCTCCCTTCAGGCTATAATCATCGACAAAAAGTTCCACTTTGTGCACCACACTCTCATATTGAATAATTTTTTATGGCTTGTGACATTGATGGGGGTGTGTTCAAAAGTATGTATATGAATCAAGAATCTTTATTGTGCTACCAAGATTAACAATAACAAGTACCCTCTATTTTTTTATATGGGCATAAAATTTTAAAGTATACATCTACCCAAACTAGTCATGGTAGCAATAGAGACTGAGGCTTCTCCTATTTCTAATGGTGGAGGGGGATGGTCTTATGTACCAAAATCATTTTTAGGTTTTTTGGGAAGAACATCCTTTGTAGGTTCATATTCTAGGTCATAGTTGTGTAGGTCTTCATCCATGCAAAGTTTTTGTGTCTTACAAAACTCTTAAAGCAAGGCTTAGAGCATGTGAAACAACAGTTTGAGGTGACATGTGGTAGGGTTTTGGTTGGAATGATGGTTAGGGGTTTTTTCTATGAAAAATTCAATTTCCCCCTCTTCCTTGGCCCTTTTATCACATGTATAACTGTGTTTCCTATATCTAAGTATGTTTCTCCTAATATCCTCAATATTACTTGCAACTCTTCTAGCTATAATATTGGCTTTTCATAAGTGTTAGATTTAAACATTTTTACCCCGGTCTGTATTTTTTATAGTAGATTTACAATATAGATGTCATGTACTTGATCAAGTGGGACTTTATCACTAGACTTGATAACTTATACATTCACTATAAATTCTTCAATATGCATGTCCCTCTAAAAAAAATGCATGAGTTGAACTTCATAAGTATTTTCACATTGTATTATCTTTGAGTTAATGCATCTACAAAATGACTAAAATCCCCTCTAGATTTTTTAGAAATCCATATTTCTTCCCAAGCATGAGCTTCCCCATCCAGATGTTGTAGCATCACATTCAACTTGTCTTCTTGGTCATACATGCATTTCACCTTGAATGTGAGCTTGACCTTGCTTAACCAAGTATGCACTTCCACTTCACCACTAAAGTTGTCTTGTGGTATCTTAATATGGAGGTTTTAAGTGGGTCTATGAGAGTGGAAATGATCTTAGTGAGGTGTTACCCTTAATTACCCAATAGTTTATATTCTTGTTTTCATCTTTAAAGATTAGGTTATGGAATGAATTTCTAGGTTCTTTAGTTACCATTCCTTGCACCAAATGCCTCATTTCATTTGTGGAATTTATGAAAGCTTCATCTAAATATTACTTAGTCCAATAATCTTGGGATATATTCCTTGACATTTTTTTCATTTTTTTCTCCACCCTTTTTTTTTTTAGACATAAACAAGCAAGAGTAAAAAATGAATAATCTTTCATACTAACTTGCAACAATATTGTAACCAAATGGGATCACTACTAAATATAAGTAGAAAATTAACAATAATAAAGGAACAATGGGGGGGGGCTTACACACCCTAGGATGGATGCACCTTCAAATCCAAGTGATTTAGGAATACGTCTCCAATAAGCACAAGAAACTAGTCGATTTATATCGATAAAAATGAAGACACATATGAGGGGGAAAACCCTTGCTTATATCCATAGTGAGGAAAAAATCCCAAATAAGCCCTTACTAAATACTTAAGTCAATAAATAAATCATTAGGCCCTTATTATACAAAAGTGGTTTTTTTACAAATATAACACTATTACAAAATCATGAGCTTATACACAATATGGCTAATGCAAAAAAAACTAATACTCAATATGGATGATGTGGTTAGTTATACAATATCTAGCTTAAATAATCAATTGCAAACATCATTGGCTAACTTTCATTGACCTACTTTTAGAAGAGATCAATATCCTCCAAACAATGGGACCTGAGTTAGGTGTTTTGTTTAACAATTGGTTGCACATAGAATAAAGGTTGTAATAAACAAAGAATAGATCATTCAATCATTGTCATTCCAAATGGTTTCTCTTCTTTGTGTGAGTGCACTCAAAAACATGTCAATTTTGAATGCATTCAGAAGCTACATGCCTAGCTCAAGATCCAAATTGCAAACTTCTATAATTCAAGGCATTGGTTGTGAAAAAAACCCCACCAATATGCTACAATAATAGCCAAAGACAAAGTTAGAAAATCCAAGAATTGAGTTAGAAACTTTGACAATAATTTTTCAATTTCTAGAACATTGAAGAATATAACCTAAAAACATCGAAATTTATTAATTGATTGGTACTTGATTCTGCAATGAATATCCAAGACTTTTCCAAAGGTACATTTACTATCATTGAAACCCATCAATTTTTTTTGTATTTCATCCATGTTACTCAAATCAAGGACCATGCAGTCTTCTATAAAGCTCAAGATCCAAATTGCAAACTTCTATAATTCAAGGCACTGGTTGTGAAAAACACCCCACCAATATGCTACAATAATATCCAAAGACAAAGTTAGAAAATCCAATAACCGAGTTTGAAACTTTGACAACAATTTTTCAATTTCTAGAACATTGAAGAATATAACCTAAAACTTTGAAATTTGTTAATTGATTGGTCCTTGGTTCTGCAATGAATATCCAAGCCTTTTCCAAAGGTACATTTACTATCATTGAAACCCATCAATTTTTTTTGTATTTCATCCATGTTACTCAAATCAAAGACCATGCAGTCTCTGTATTCATCCAAGTCTTCTTTCACTTCCCATTATACTTCAAATTATGTTTCTTAATGGTACATCAGGTTTAGGTAATACCCAATTTAATGTATATGGTGATGGAGTTGGTTGTTCCATCTCTCATCAATGATTCACCAAATAAGGAGATACTTCTAGTTTGTGTCTTTGTATGTTGCCTTTATTTGATCTTTTGTCCAATCCATGGCCTCATAAATATAACCCATGTAAGTTTTATCCCCATCCACCATATACAATAATCTAATGAGGGGCTTGGTGATTCAATATTGTGATTCCATTGAGATTAATTTCATTCATCACTAGAAATCATCTTCCTCAAATTGTCTTCCTAGGCAATGAGATTGTAATTGGAAAAGTTTGTTGCAAGTAGAGTGATAGTTTCTATAACAAGATCCTTTCCCCTTGTGTTTTTGCAACCTCAACATGTTCAAGACCCATGACATATATTTGTCTATGTAATTGGAAATTCTTTCACCTGCTCTACAACCCTCTTCAACCACTCAATTTTTCTTATATCCTTAAGCATGAGGTCTAGGTTGTGTGCAGTTCATGGGGTCCAAAAAATGGTGGGTTGTGTATCCTCCAATATCTTATAAATAATTCCATGGTGAAATGAATTTTCAATGATGGCATGTACAACATTATATAGTTCCACCTCCATAATTACTTCATCCAAAAGATAAAATAATAATTGTGCATGCTTCATGTAATTAGACACATCTACATATTTAAGAAACATAGTTCATCATGGGCATGGAACGAGAAAATTAACCATGGTATGGGACATTCTATAAATCCATCCATCAGACATGATGGTACATCACATTGTGCTTCATGATTCTTTGAATTCAATCAATTCATCGGTTATGTGTTTGCCTTCATTTTTCAAAAATATCCCCCTCAAGTAATGAAAACTAGAGCCTTCAAAGCTCGAACCACGCATAGTTATAATATCCAATATATGTTAATAATAGGGGGAAAGGGAAACAATCAAAGGAATATTTGCATGATCTATATTTTATGAGAGAACGAAATGAAATACAAAAATAAGATAGAAACACAAATATACAACAATACTCAATTTCTATTGAAGACTAAAATATGCAGAGACTGCAAAAGAAAATATAGAGTGAAATGAACTCGCTAGAATGGTGGTAACTTGTCTCTAAGAAGAGTTGTGATGGCTACATGCATTCGCAAGAAGATGATTACAATGAGGCTCCCAAGTCCTTTTAAAAATAAATCATAAATGAGAAAACTCCAAACATCCAAAACCATAACCTCGAAAGATGAAACACCAAAAGGTTTGTGGGCCTCGATGGGGGTAGTTGATATGTCAACTTCCCTAGGGTGTAAATTTTCCATACGATCTACATTTGGGGCGCTTGATACCTCATTGAACAGATCTATCCCAAGAGTACACATTTTGAATAGCCCAGTGAACTTGATGTGAAAACTTCTAATTACTGGGTTTGATTATTTCTTACATCCCTATCTTCACAGCTAGCTTCACGAAACATCAATTTGGTGAACTTGATGTGAACATCTATGCTCTTCACTTTGTTTCTTTTCAACCTTTCTCTCTTTGTCTTGTTATCAATCTCTCTACCATGCCCCTCATATTATGTTGTAGGTTTCTTTGTTTCTTCTTGTTTAGATCCTATTACGTCCCAATCATGACACCTAGAAGAAAGCCTTATTGAGACCTAGCTATCTCTACTCTTCTAAGGATAAGCTTGTCTAGATTTCACCTCCTCCCATCTCAGTCCATTTGTCATGGACCACTATCTTGATACTGAGGATCATCTCGATGAAAACCTATAAGTATTCCATTCCACCTATGTTCCTCACCAATCTTCTCCAACTAGATTGTAAGAAGAGGATATTAGTGTGGGGCCTACCCAATTGACTTCCACCATGCTTTACCTTCAAACCCTACCTCTGCGTGTATTATATGTAGTTGAGTATTATACCTAGCATGTTGATCCCTCCACCTCACTTTAGTACATGTTGTCTTATACCCTTCTTAGAGAGATGGATCATCAAGTACTTAACCCTCGCTAGCCTATCCATGCTCTAGTTAACTTTCCACCTTCTTAGGATGTGACCACTTATACTGAGTTTTCCAAGCAATCTATTCCTTATGCAAACTCCTTACTAGCTTAGAACCTCACAACCCAATAATCCTCTACCTCCACACAACCTCCTCCAGCTCATGTTACTCTTAGCTCATCACACATAAGTGCTTCTATTGGCCCATTACATGCTACCATATTGACATCGGGAACTTCATAGCCCAATTATGGTTGCATTCCTTCTACAGTTACTTTGAGACATCATGCTCAAAACTTGATTATCCCTAAGGTGACCTTTGGTCAACCCTTACATGTTAATACTACTATCACTAAATTAAATCCCACATAAAAACCCTACCTTCAGTACATACATGTATTCTCCTTTTAGGGACCTTCATCTAGTACAATCACTCTCCTTAGGCCTCTGACATCATCTATCTTTGTTGGTTCTGTTATCCCCCATCTAGGGATAACTAGGAGATCATGTCTCAAGGCCCACATGGTCCTAGACATGGAGTACCGAGAGCAGGAGTGACTTGAGCATGGCCCTGGAGGGCCCATCTTTCTTCTTCTTAGCCAACTTTGACCTGTCAGCAGTAGCAGCCTCCATCACTACCGGCCTGACACATGTGATGTGACCTCCCATCCTTGCCGGCTGAGCTTGCATCCGGAGAGGGATCTTGCTCATGAGGAGTGAGTGGTCCAGTATCGTGGTATGTGTTGTATTTGATCATTATATAACAACTTCTTATATATGCATTTGATTCCTTTCATTTTCAGGATATTTGCTTGGATCTTACACTAATTACTTGACCATTGTTGGGTTAGTTGATGCAGGGCCAAGAAATTTGGTATTCATGGGTTTTGGTTAGCCTGAACGGGTTTCTGAAACCATCGTCTGCTCCCACTATCTTATCACTTTTGCATCTTATGCCCCGCTCATCCATCCCATTCCCCTAGTCACGACATTAGGATGACCTATTTGAAGCGTTACACTTTGTCATGTGGGAAAAAGGGGCTAAAGACCCAAAGGAATTGATGTTGGGTAAAAGATAAAATCCATAGGGAAAGAAAACCTAGAGATGCGCTGTACAGGATCCCAGAGAGCAATAAAAAGCCTCGATAGAAACTAAGGGACCCTAAAAATGATTAAATAAACAAATGCAGACTAACCAAAGGGATGGGAGGTCTCATCAGTAGACCATTATGTTCATAGGTATTTAGCGGTATGACATTGCCACTATCGGTCACCAAGCCAGGGCAGTGACTTTTTGTTGCATGGCCAAAGGAAGGAGATCATAAATATCGCGAGGCCAACCCTCTCGACACCAGATACTAGTGGGTAGCAGCCGACTCTGGACACCAAACCAAGGCTGATGTCCTCTTAAATGGAAACTTGTAGTAAAAAGCAATAAAAGAAAGATAAAGACAATAAAGGGCTTGGAAAAAAATGCATCCATGGCAGTTACATTTCGCCTCTGAGGCACTTGTGACAACACCATTGGTCGACTATATTTGGACATCCCAAAACCATCAGCAGAATTACATGGCTTGAATGATCCTTTGAGGCTTCCATTTCACATTGGGTATTATCCCAATAGGTTGTCTTGTTGGTTTCCTTAGCTTTATGCAGGTGGAATCTATGTAATGTCTTTGAGCTCTTAGATTATTTGTTAGGAGTTTCATGCATATGTTTGACTAACTTTAATGATGAGATATGATTTACATTGCTATGATGTCACAGGACCCGATGAGCCCATGGAGGATGTAGTCTTTGATGTGCAAGACCATGCTGGAATGAGGTACCAGAGGATGTGTGCACATGGGGAGATGATTATTCGGACCTCCATGGAACTGAAGAGCCCATCGGTGGTTAATGGGATGGCGGGACAGATTTGTGTGACTATGCCGGAGAAGAAGAAGGGCGTATCATCAGGACGTTTTTTGGTAGAGATTTGACCCATGGGGATCCACCCCTTGCAGATGGGGCGATGGTCTTGGTGGGATATGCCGAGGCTGACTGAACGTTCGGGAGCGTAATGGCGGTGATGCTAGGATTGTTTTAACGCGTGTGGCGGTTAAGGGCTTGTGGAGATGCAGCGTTTTAACTCATGGATGTTGATCATGCGAATGCGCGTCTCCTTTAGAGACTGACGTCTCCATTTTTCTGCTCATTTTGACATTTTAGCATGTAAAGTGACAAATGGTTGAATAATGTGCGTCGACCTTGTCGTTTGTTTTGTTGACCTATTTTGTTAATTAAAGGTCCTTAGAAGTCATATATATTGAGGATGTTTTACCCTCATTTGGACATAACACAACTTTCTCCTAACGTGAGAATGCTACAATCTTTTTCTTGGTTATTCTCTCTTGGGTTGAGGCGCTACATCTTGGAGGATAATCTTTTGGCATGTGCATGGTGTTATTTATCATTGGAAGGTTTACAACTAGGGTTTGATTATGTGCTATGAATTTGTAAGTACATTTTGCATGCAAAACTTCTTTGATGAATGGTTGTAGGTGGTGCTTACTTGTATGGTTGCATTCTTTGAGTATTTGCTTAATCATTAAAACCCTAGAGACAAACACACAAGAGTAGGTTGTGGCTTCATGTCCCCATGATAAACTTTTTAGCCATTGGATTAGAAGTTTTAGCCTAGCCCTTAGCTTTTCTGTTTCTCTTTTCTTGAGTTAGTTTGAACCTTATAAATTGAAGAAAGAAGTGTCCCTAGGCCCTAATTTATTTTACACCTAGGGTTTGCTTCTAGGGTTTGAAGCTGTATTTAAGCAACACTTTTCAGCCATAGATTTGTGTTTATTAAATAGACGTTTTGCCAAAAGAGTCTAGTTAATAAACACAAATCTACGGCTAAAAAGTGTTGCTTAGATACAAGGATTTTCAAACCCTAGGGTTTTGATTTGGTGGCCACGCCATTGCAGCACCATTAAACATAACCCTCTTGATCCTTAGGTTTAAGTTTTCCAAGCCATTAGGTTCACTCCATTTGACTCCATTAACCCAAGGCATATGGTCTACCAAGGAGAACTCCTTCACGTTTGTAGACGACATTGCTTGAACGCTCTTTCAAACTACCTTTAAATTGTAACCCTAACTAACCTGGCGTCTAGAACTAACCCTAGAATAGTGATGACATCTTGCCTGATTTAGACTTGTGTTTGAACAAAGTTAAGGTCATCTCCTTGTAGCCATGAAGGTTTTAATATGGTTTGGTTAATTTGTCAAAACGTCGACCTCTTTGACTAGCTAACCCTATTTCAGCGAAATAGTATAGATGAGCCGTCATGATCTCTTGTTTGGCACGGACGTTTTGACATTCATCACCTCATTTGATAGACTTTGAGGTTATTAATTGCATTTTACAAGCTTATTGAAAACGTTCTAATCTTTGTCTTTCCAATTTTTGACACGATTAATAGAGTGACGTCACCACGATTTACATAGTGGCGACAATAATATTGGTGTATGAGCATAAAGTTGCATTGTGATATAATACAAAGGTTTAATTGTGTACATTGAATGCAAGTACCATTTTGTATTTATTGAAGAAGTTTTACAAGCCTTTGTCTTTATTAGTAATCATTGACTTAGATGTATTCCGTTGATCATTAACTCTCATATACATGTTTTGAGGATAGTGGACTATTTGAAGTACTAACCACTACAACACATTCTAGTTTTATTTGTCTTGTCTGCAAACAGGTGCCATTCGATTAGGTTTCTCCTTGACTATCTCTAGTGGCAGTAATGCGTGAAAGGAATCTCTTATCTTGATCCATTAAACCTTTAACCCTTTCAGGAAACCCAGTTACTAGGGACGTCTCCATGGCCCGACCATCCCTAAATAGAAAGAGCTCCCCATCGAGAGGGGTGGCGATTGGGTGGGGAAGTTCTGTCACACATCGGTTGAAGCCTTGACTCAAGCTAACCTAAACCCTTCTACAAGCGATAGATAGCAGGGTCCCAAGCCTAAACCTTTAGGTGATGTCTCCCATGATTTGTTTTCAAAAGGGACGTCTCCCTTGGACCAGCCATCCTAAATAGAAAGAGCTCCCCATCGAGGTGACAGTGGGTGGGGAAGTTCCTGTTACGCCAGTTTGAAGCCTTGACTCAAGCTAACCTAAACCCTTCCTACAAACTGTGCGATAACAGGTCCCAAGCCTAAACCTTTAGGTGATGTCTCCCATGATTTGTTTTCAAATCATTTTACCTTAAATATAGCCAATGTTATTATCTTCTCCTTATCTTGATGCGATTTAGGTAGTTCAACCATCAATTTTTGACACATTTCATAATCTTATTAGCCATATCCTTTATGAGTGTTTCTTGTATAGGAAGTCATAGTAATAGTTAGGAAGCACCTAGACTATAACTTCCTCACAACTACCAAAATACTAAGCTAGGAATATTTCATAATCTCGCTTCATCTTCCTTAAGTGCTATAATATCTTTAGTACCTCAATCCCCTTCTTCCTCTTTAGGGCCAATACAAGGCCCTTATATTGTAGGGCTATTGTAAAAAGTATACCATTTGGATGTTAACATGATGACGCTTAGAAAAGCCACTAGTATCCCTACTTCCTCTTCTAACCCATGATTTTCCCATGTGCCATCTAATCCAACTATGATCTCTACCACTACCTCACCTACTACCACAATAGGTACACCTTCCAACTCTAAATTGTAGCTTCACTCTTAATTCTTGTGGCCCGAGCTATTAGGAACCTAGCCTAGCCTAGTAGTTTGGATAAGTCTTATTCCTTCGTATAGGAATTCACCAACACACATGATAATATCTCTTTACTATAGCTAATTAATCTCTCTCCTTCTTTAAGATACCAATTTATAAAGCACTTTGACTCTCTCCCTACTTTAGACTTAGAGGCTTGAATTCCAATTCCTTCTTCCACTCTCATTATGTAGTCTCACTTAATGGGACATGTTACTAAAGGGGGATATAATAGGATGAAACCTCTATCCATTTTCCCATCTATATTTGGGTACTATCTCATTTATCCTCACACTCTTCTAACTAATCTCAATAGACATTTACGAGGCATTGCCACGTCAAAAAAATGTTGTTTAGGGCCTCAAAATGACCCCAGAAGTTTGGGACCTGAAAAACTATAGAAAAACTACCAAAATAGAAACTGTATGTTGAGCCAGTGGAATAGGTGGGCGGTCATCGATGTCCAATCGGATTAGTCCTCTTCCATTAGGAAGCAATGGTCTCCATTGTGTTGAGTTCCCCCATCACATGGGGAAAATTTTGCTGAACTTGACGCTTGGTGATCCACTTTCGTTGGTGCAGTAGTTTCCCTGCTTTGACAACCCGATAGAGTTGGATCTTTTGTTGGAGGGTTCCATTAACCCATGTGTCCATGATATGATCAATGGTTTTCTGTTCCATACAATCAGGGTTGAGCTCTGTAGGTGTCATTTGTTATGCCACCTTTGAAGTGTCTAGTAGTGGTGGAAACTATGGCCGAAGGAGGTCCACATTGAATATTGGGTGTAATCCAAGGAAGGGGGGAATACATAACTCAAAATCATTGCCACCCACAACCTTGGTGATTGTGTAAGGTCCATAGCAAAGTGGTCATAGCTTTCGATGGGGTCCTGTAAGGAATTATTTTTACAAATGCAACCAAACCTTGTCGTCTACCTTAAACTTGTGGGGAACTCAGTGTTGATAATGGTGTTGCTTGTACTTAGAATTGGTTTTCTGCAAAATATCATGGACCTGTTGGCGTATGTGTTGAATCCATTCAATGAATTTAGTGGCCTCGTCGGCCTCCGATTGAGCATGGGAAGATTCTACTTGTGTGAATGCAAGGGGTGGTGCTACATCAATGGGGCCCAATGGCTGAAAACGCAAGCCCACCTGAAAACGGTTGTGTCTAGTCGAGCTATGGAGTGCTCTGTTCTAGCTATGTTGGACATAAGGAAGGCTCTCATCCCATGTGTGTGGATGCTTGGAGTTGTAAATGCGCAAGAGATGCACGATCATCCTATTGATGACCTCTGTCTATCCATCAGTCTTAGGGTGGAAGGAATTGGATTTGGTGAGCTTAGTGTCCAACAAAAACTAGAGGCTCAACCAGAATGTCCTCAATAATCTATTTTCCCGATCCAATATGATGGTATGTGGTAGTCCGAAGTGTACCCATACTCACTCGAAGAAGAGCTTGGCGCTGGCCTCGACTGTGATACTCTTCTTGTAGGCGGTAGGATTGTACGATGGAATACATTTCTTTGTCATAGGTGGGGTACTTATCGATGGCATCTGCGAGTGTCTCACTATGATAGGCCATTGGATGACCGTGTTGAGTGAGAATGACACCAACAACATAATCAGAAGAATCGGTCTGAATCTCAAATGGTTGTTGCAGATCAATTAAGGTGAGCATCGAGGATGAGCATAAGCAATGTTATAGATCATCAAAAGACTTATGTTGTGATCTACCCCACAAAAAATTGGCTTTTCCACCACCCTTGGTCACTTGGCCAAGAGCCCATGCAATATGGGAGAACCCCAATACAAATTTGTGATAGAAGTTGGCAAGGCCTAAGAAGCTCTGAAGCTCAGTGAGTGTTGTTGGGGTTGGCTAGTCACGAATGACTTGGATCTTCGTTGGATCAACATGCACACCATGCTCATCTACAAATTATCTGAGGTATTTGACCTTGTTAATTCCAAAGGATAATTTCTCTAAGTTAGTATATAACTTGTGTTGTCGCAGAGTGTGGATGACCTGCTGAATGTGCTATAAGCGTTCTGCCCAACTCTTGTTGAAGACAAGGTTCTCATCTAGATATACAACCACAAAGGAATTGGTGAAGGGCCGCAAGATGTCATCCATAAAGCTCATGAAAGTGGTTGGGGCATTCATTGAGCCAAAGGGAATGACCAACCACTTGAAAAGACCTTGTTTAGACTTGAAAGTGGCCTTCCATACATTAGTCTGTTGTATGGGGACCTGGTGGTAGTCGGAATTTAGATAAATCTTACTAAAATACTTTTCCCACTTGAGTTGGTCAAGAAGGTCATCAATTTGGGGAATTGGGTACCGATTACCGACTCTAATTTTTTTCAGAGCTCTGTAATCAATACAAAGTCACGATGTCCTATCTTTCTTCTATATGAGCATGATTGGGATTCCGCGGGGTGAGGATATTGGTTGAATGTGCCATTTTTAGAGAAGCTCTTTGATCTGGTGCTTGATTTCCTCATTTTCAAGAAGAGAGAGATGATACACTGGCCCATTAGGCAAAGGCGTTCTAGGAGTTATCTCAATTGAATGCTTGACCTGACAGTGTAGAGGCACCTCAGTAAGTCAATTGAAGATGTCTTGATATTCTTCCACGCCCTTGTCCACTTGCTTCTGTTGTGTAGAGGAGTCTTGTGCAGAGGCCATGGATGTGGATGCGGCCTTCCATTCACTCTTAGAGTGATTCATGAAGAGGAAAAATTTCCCAGTCTGGGAAATAAACTTCCTGCACTGCTTGGTTGAGACCAAAGAAATTGGGGTAGGTGGAGCTACCTCATGGATCTTGTACAATTGTCTGCTCACAGTAACATTGACACTACAAGGTTTAGACTCATATACAACATGAAGTTTCCACATATATGGCTGGCCTAAAAGAACATCACAAACTTCAAGTGGGGAAACATCACACAATACATCATCCTTGAAGGGCTTGATGCCACAGGATAGGAAACACTATTGGTTGACGCAAAGATCTCGTCCTTGGTTGACCCACCAGATGTTGTACGACTGTGGATGTGGTGTTGTCGGCAACTCCAACCACTTCACGACCTTCGTTGAGATGAGGCTCTTTTGGATTCCGCTATCAACAATGAAATGTAGTGGACCACCCTTCACCCACATCTGCGAGTGAAAAATGCGCTCACCTTCCTCCAGCTCTTCTGGTTTATTTGAATGGATCTTGGTGGTAGTGACTATGGAACTGGGTTCTGCATCAATGATTTGCTTCACCTTGTTTGTATCTAAATCAAAGTCGGATCTTGGATCTGACTCTGAGGCTTTCAACTCAACCACCAATGAATTGTTCGAGCGATATTCATTGGTTTTGTGCCAATGGATTTTATGGAATTTGCCCCACTTCCCAATGTATTTCTTCATCTTCCCATTACCCTTCCTTGTTTTCATCTTAGACCGATTGTCTTATGATGGTCCATACTTTATTTGTCCTTTGTTCTCTATGTCTTCGTTTCATTTTCCCAACTTCGAATGTGATGGGTTCATAGACTCAAACTCCCACTTATTCCTCTGCTTAATTGTTTGCTCGATTTTGATAGAATAACGATAAGCAGCTCCCAATGATGAGATTTCCCGAAACTCCATTTATGTTTGGATGTACCTGTGTAGGGTCCCACGGTATTTTAGAACCATATGCCACTCAAAGTCTTTGATACCCAACTTGGTTCTCAAGGTATGGAAGGTATTTGTGAACTCTGGCACTATTTGGTCCCTCTCCTGATGGAGTGTGGTCCATCTCATGTACTGGTCTTCTTAGTTTCCAATAATGCAATATTGTTCCTTGATGGCATCCATAAAAGATTCCCAAGTGGGATCGGCCCCAGATATTCTAGATTCCTTTGTGTATTTTTTCTAACAATAAGCCTCCCACCAATGTTTGACATGGGAGACTTCCTTAAGGATCTCAAAGGCGATATTTTCCCTATTAGAAAAATCGTGGACTAAGAAAAAAACTTCTATTAGATTTTTCCATTTTCCCAAAGCTTCCCATCTATCTGACCTTCAAATGTGGGAATATAAAAATTAACTTGTACCTCGAAGGGGGTGGCGCCTCCAAAGTGGCCACTTGATGAAGATGCCTCTGTTGTTGTCAGCAACCGCCAAATGATTTGGAAAAATTGATCCATCATATCGTTCCTCTGTTTCATGAGGAATTCCACGGGAAACAAATTAATAGCATCTCTTGCTCCCTCATATCTCTATTCCTCCACTCTGGGCTTCTGTCGAGGTCTGCGAGGACAGTCCTCCAAAGGTTCGACTAGTTCGAGTCCCAATGTCTGATACCCTGACCTCGTTGGGGACATGCAAATAAAAATTGATAAAGAGAAGATTGCTCTGATACCACTAATATGGATTTATGAGGGAACAAAATGAAATACATAAATAAGACAAAAACATGGAGATACAACAATACTAAATTTCTATTAAAGACTATAATATGCAGATATTGTAAAATAAAATATAGAGTGAAATGAACTCGCTAGAATGGTGGTAGCTTATCTTTGTGAAGAGATGTGACGACTACGCACATTCATAAGAATATGATTACAATGAGGCTCCCAATGCATTCTTAACATAGAGCATAAATGATAAAACCCTAAACATCCAAAACTTTAACCCTGGAAGATGAAACACCAAAAGGTTTGTGGGCCCCGATGGGGGTAGTTGATACATCAACTTCCCTGAGGCGTAACTTTTGCATATGATCTCCATTTGGGGTGATTGATACCTCATCAGAAAGTTATACATGAGGAGTACACATTCTGACCATTGCAGTATATGCATATAGCAGTTATTGAGCACTTCCACGTCAAAAAAATGTTGTTTAGGGCCTCAAAATGACCCTAGAAGTTTGGGACCTGAAAAACTATAAAAAAACTACCAAAATCGAAATTGTATGTTGAGCCAGTGGAATAGGTGGGCAGCCACAGATGTCCACCTAGATCATTGCATCATACCAACATTTAGCCATGTATTGGATTAGGCTACATCCTTGTATTACTTCTTCCATTGGCTATCAATGATGGGATAAGAACCATGACTGGTGCAAGGTGCACAAAATCCATCAATCTTCTTCCTCTTCGATATGATTGTGTCATCAACTAGATTTGGAGGGAAAAATATCAAGTGATCCCTAGAAAGGAAAGTAGAGGAGGTTTCATAACTAGGGTTTCCACTGCTACTTTCATGTATGGGAATCCCTCCACTTATCCCTATCTTAACATTAATATCTCTTGCGTTGGATTTATCTACTTGAGTAGATTCAATAAAACATAGCATTTGGACTAACTCTTGTATCATCTAGGCCTTTTAGACATGGTATAAATTCTCCTTGTATGCCTTCTAAGTAGCATTTCACTCTATATATCCTCCCTACTCCCCTTGATTTCCTCCCAACAATGGTTGCATACATATTTCCCATCAACCATTTGACAATGGCTCCATGCAGGGTCTTTTAAATTCTAAGGAGCCATGAGAATATCTCTAACAATAAAAATAATTTTGTGAATAAAAACTACCCTTATGTGCTAAAAATCATCAAATTATAGAAAAAGACAATGAGGGTTTGAATTTGTTTTTACATACCTTCAAATTGGCATAAGAATTCGGTCTCAAATCACCTCCAAGCTTGTAGAGATTATGTAGACCAATATTGTAATTATTTACCCACTAGAATCAACCCACAAACAACTCCAACTCAACTTTCTTTGCTATAGTCTAAAATCTTCAAATGCTCACAAAGTGACTATGAGAAAAGTATGAGGCAAGTATGAGGCAAATAAAGGGGAGTCGTCTTAAATAGGCTAGGATTAGAGTTTGGGAGGGAAAGGCACATTTTTTGTCTGTGTGTTTTCATCTCCCTTTGCATAGTGATGTATTCCTTATTAGAGTTTACCTTCTAAGTTGACCCCTTTATATTCTATTTATACTTTTATTTGTATGTATTTATGTACTTAAAAGATTATTTTGTCACTCTGACAATGTTATTGTGGTTTCTACTTTCTAGTCATATCAATTTATTTCGGTCATTTGTGGATAGTAATGAAATTTCTTTCTTTATTTCTTTTTTCAAATAGAAAAAAGATATTATATTAGAAATATAATGATAACTTTACAAAATCAGTCCCAAGGGAAATTTACAACTACTATCCAAAATCAAAATATAATCGCCCCAAAAACTCAAACTGAAACATAGAGTCTTTACAATACAAAGTCCATCTTGCAAATATCCTTATACAAAACCAAGATCTTCAATAAAAATCATAAAAACCAGATTTAGCCTATAGTCAAACATTCAAAAGGTTCTGCAAGTGCACCCTCTCCTTATGCATAAAATAAGAAATCTTCATCCAAGTGTAAAGCCTGCTTTGAAAGCTAATCAACTTCCCTATTAAATTCCCTGTAAATATGTTGGATTTGCAAAGTCTGGAAATTTTCACTCAACTTGCAAATTCTTGAAATCCAGGGTTGTAAAGTGATCACCTATAGATTATTTTTAAAAGAAAACCAGTCAACTATAACTTTTGAATCCCCAACCAACTGTAAGCAAGAAACCTGTTTGTAGTGAGAAAAAAAAATACACCATAAGGCCAAAAATTCTCCGCTTGTATTGGTCCCAGACCCACATTTCATTTTAATATTGAAGACACCCAAAATTGGACATTTAAGGATAGCACCTGCCCCACATCTAAATCCCCCATTTTGAGAAGCACCATAAAAAAAACCAACCACAATATTCCCCTCCAACAAGGGAGGACAAGCTATTCTTTGTGACTGGACAATATGATCTTTTTCTATCTCACCAAGATCTTGCAAAACTCGGTTACATAACCTAGAAAGAGACAAATTTTGACCTTAAAAAATAATCATATTTCTATGTCTCCAAACTTCCCAACAGACGAAACAAGGTATTTCCTTCCAATTTCCCATCTCCTTATCCAACACTGGAAACAATCAGGGAGTTGACCACAACCCCACTCTTTTTTAAACTGATAAACAGTTGAAATATACTTCCAAACTTCTTTGTAGAAAGATCAATACACCATCAGATGATTTATCATTTTCTCATCCTCTTCACACAGTACGCATCTACTTGGACCAATAAAACCTCTTTTTGACAAATTATCCTAGGCCAGAACTCTATTTTCAATCAACATCCAGCTAAATAATTTAATTTGCAAGGGAATCTGCCACTTCCTTACATCAATCAACCAATCCTATGAAACATCATCAATATCATCTAAAAATTGTACCTCATAGGCCTGTTTTGGCGAGACTTTCCCACCTTTACCATCCCAAGACCAAACAATTGAATAATTCTCATCAGATAACACAAAACCATAATGCTTAATTCCCCTCACATAACTCTCCCATTCATCTTTTTTCTCTCCAGTAAGATCAAGTATCTCTGCACTTTTCCAATTAAAGACATTCAAATTTCCTATATCCAAAGAAACAACATGTGCCAGAAACTTCAATCCTTTTGAGTGAAGTGTAGTTACTAAATTCTCAACCAGTTTATAATAAGATTGAGACCCTATTAAAGGATCCAATCCAATACGAATATCCCAACCGTTTCCAGGCTTCCAAACAATCCAATATGTAATAATATACATTGAAGAAGTAAGGGTTCTCCAACAATTTGACATGCCTTTTAAGTTCTTTCTCCCTTCTCTAAACCATTCCACTACAGAATTTTTTTTCAAGTATTTTTTGAGGATCACTTCATGCCAAAGACTTGGAATCATTAGACTCCTCCACAAGCTTTTTGCTACTAGTGCTTTGCCAAAACAAAATATGTTTTTAAATCCCCATCCTCCTTTCTTTTTTGGCTTAGCAATCCTGTTCCAATTTACCAAATGTATGTTTTTTGTATCTTTTTTACCATTCCACAAAAAATTGAACATCCTCCTTCGAATTCTTTCTAATATACCTTTTGGAATCTTATCCAAAGATAGCTAATAAACAAGAATGTTTTCCAAGACTGGTTTTACAAGAATAAACCAACCTCCCAAAGTGAGCCATCTATGACATCAGTTTGAGATTCTTTTTTCCACTTTTTTAAGAAGCCACATCCAATCATTCATAGAGTAGCAATTGAGCTTAAGAAAGAACCCCAAATATTTAAATCCCTCTTCTTAGTATTTTACCTCATAAGGAAAAAAATATTTTAACTATATTAACTCCTCCCTAGACCAACCTGCTTCCAAAATTGAGACTTTTGAGAACTGAAAGTCATTCCAGTAGCAATGCAAAACAAGCCAAGAGCATCCTTAAATAATTGTCATTATACCAAACAACCTTTTCCAAATAAAATAACAGCATCCACAAAAAGCAAGTGAATAAGTCTAACTCTAGTTGCTACCAAGACTCCTTCAAGTTTACCATCTTCAACTAGCTTATGAAGAATTCTACTTAGACCTTCAACAATAAGTAAAAACAACAAAGGAAAAAGATGACATCCTTGCCTCAAACCTCTTGAGCTTCTGAAAAAACCAGAAGGAATACCATTAATTAGGACATGGAAATTTGTTGAGCTGACACACTCCATAATCCAATCAGTAGCTTCTAGGCTAAGTCAAAAATGAAGTAAAACCAATCTGAGAAAGCTCCAATCAACTCTATCATAAGCTTTCATCATATCTAATTTCAAAACCAAATCTTTTGATTTATTTATCTTTATACTATGCATACCCTCCTGATCCACTCCAATTGCATCTGTAATCTTCCTATTCTCCAAGAACCCAAATTGCTCCTTTGATTCCTTTTGAGAGGAAAGACTTGATTCTAGAAGCAATGATTTTAGAAATTATCTTATAAATCAAATTACATAAAGAAATGGGCCTAAAACCTGCAAAAGACTCAAGCTTGTCACTTTTCAGGATAAGAGATAAAAAGGTTGCATTGAGAGCCCCATTTACCTTCCCCTTTAGTCTGGATTCCTCCACCACTTCCAACAAATCAAAGCCCAAGAGATCGAAGAACTCCACAAAAAATTCAACAGTCCAACCATCCGACCCAAGAGTTTTTGAAACAACAAACCTTTCAAAGTAGCCAACACCTCTAATAAAAGAACATGATCAACAATTCTCTTTCCTTATTCCACATGAAAGAGCCTAGGGTAAGCTTGAATTACCTCCAACTAATGTACAATATAGAGATGCTCTTGTGCTTTAAATTTTTTTTGAAAATACACAACAACTTCCTTTTCTAATTCCTTTTGACTTGTATCTAAAGAACCATCCTCCTTTTTGATATCCCAAATATAATTAATTTGACTTGTATAGTTGGCATAGAAATGAAAAAACTTTGTATTCCTATCTCCATAAGCAAGCCAAGTAACTCTATTTTTTTGTCTCCATATCTCCTCCTCCTATTTTAACAATTCCATTTTCCTATTCTCTTTCTCTACTACCAAAACCCTATCAACATCCCTCTCAAAACCCCTAGGAAGTGAAGAGTAAAGATTTTCCAAATCCACTTCCAACTGGACTAATTCCTCTTTTGATTTTATCTTCTTGTTCCTCTCCCATGTGATGACCAAATATTTCAACAATTTTAACTTTTGAACTAGTGAATCCTTTAGGGAAGAATCCTCTAAAACCAATAACTTATGCCAATTGGACCGCACTAGAGTCACAAAATCTAGGTTTGTTAACCATACCGAATTAAATTTAAAAGGAAACTTAATCTTTTCCTACCCTTGATCAATTTGTAGAACCACTAACATATGATCGGATATTTTTACATTTACCACCCACGATCGATATCTGAGACCTGAAACTGCCAACCTTTCATTAAGTAAGAAACGATCCAACCTCTTAGAAACATAATCCTGATCCCCTCTTCCATTTCTTCAGGTCGGAAAGTGATTAACTGGTTCTACATCTAAAATCCCTTCGTCCTATAACAATTGATTAAAAAAGGAGGCCAAAGGATCAATCATAGAGGAAGAGCCCCAAACTTCCCTCATAGATCGAGTAAAATTCAAATTGCCTCCCAAAATCAAATGAGGATCCTTCAAATACCATCCATCTTCAGATTGTGCTAGAACAACTGTCTATTAATATAAGGATCGTAGCAATTTACCAACTTCAAATTCTTATTGAGATCTTTTACAAAACCATCTAACAAAATTCCTGTAGGGGTCAGAAAAGCATCAAAATTAGGTTTTTTAAGATTCCAAGCATAAAGCAGACCCCCTAACAACCCATTTGAATCCACTGCACAAAACTTCCAAAGAGGTAACAATTTAGAAAACACCTCTCTAGCTCTATTCCCACAAACCATAGTTTCTTGTACTAGAAAAATACATGGTTTTACCAAATCAAGCAGCGTTTTGAGGGATAGAAATTTTGGAGCACCCCCAACTCCTCTAACATTAAGTGAGATCACAATCATTTTCTACCCCTCGCTAGGGATTTCTATGCTCTAAGTTCCCTTGGACCTTCCAAAATTTACAAACTTGTACCTCCAATAGTCTCTCTCTCCTTCACAAGTTTTCTCGCACTTCTTGTTTTGACATGAGAAAACTCTTTATCTAATCCTCCAAATACAACCCCTTCCTTTTCCGAGAACTCCTTTTTCTTCCTCCAAACTCCAACTCTCTCATCTGAATCACCCGTCTTTAAAATGGATAAAGAAGAAGGCTCCCCCCCGATTTTTTTTGAAGAGGAGTACGACTCAAAACTTCTTTATAAGACGGGATAAAAGAGGATAAAGTTTCCTCTACAATTTTGTTTATAGATTCCTCCAAAAAAATTAACACACATTCACCAGCCAAAATACCGGAAGCCTTTGGTAGAACTGTTTCCTCCTCTAACTCTGAAGATCCCATCCCACTTATTCCTCCCGACAACTCAACCTTATTTAATGCAACCTCCAATTTAGAATCAAAGGGAAGACCCAAAACCCTTGAACACGAAACCCATTTTTCCAAAGAAAACTCAGGCACAGGGACAATGCATGAGTTTTCCTTACAAACATTAAGACTAGATACCTTTGAAATACCAGTTTCTTCCTCTACCTCCGAGAATCCCATCCCCCCCCACAAGAAAAACATCCTCCTCTGATCCCACCCCAAAACTTCCAACAAAAATCCCATCCTTCTTAAAACCATTTTCTAAACTTGACCCAAAAGAAAGACCCAAACCCCCTAAACAAGAAACACCTTTAATAGATTCTTCAAACAAATTATTTTCAAAAGAAAACTCAGGCATAGGGATAGAAGAGACATTGCAAGAACTATCCAAAGAAGCACCCTGAATCATCTTTAATTCTTTCAAATTAAAGGAAGAAAAAAGAGTTGGGGATAATCTTTTAAGCTTACCAAGTACCGAATCGGATTCCAAAGTGAGAGATTGAGAATACCCATCTTGAAAAGTAACAACATTTTCAAAGGATTTCCCGAGCACATCTTGAATCACATCCCAATCTTTAGCAGGAGGAGAAACAAAATCAAATTGTTTCTTATATCTACCAGGACAAGCTTTCTTGAGGTGTCCCACTTCCTTACAAACCGAACAACAAAATGGGATCCCCCATTAATATAACCTTTGAAAATGAACAAGCCCTCTCCATTTGATTTCCAATTCAGCCGGAAGCCCCTTGTTTAAATCATTCTCTACCAGAATTTTTCCAACTCTACGGTCATATCCAGTTAAAACCTTCGAATCCACATGTAAGAGTTTACCTAGAGAATCACCTATCGCCTTAAAGGCTTCAAGATTCCATAAAGCCAGAGGGCACCCAGCAAGAGAACCCATAAGTGTTGAAACCTGAAATTTTATTTCTCCGGATTAAAGAGATGCAACCAACTTTTAACCATCAGACTTCCAGAACTGCAAAGCTAGACCCTTTCCAAAATCCTCTCCACATCATCTGCCAACTTGAACGGGAAACAAAACCACCCTCGAACCAACACCAAAATTTCTGGAGAATAACCCAAAAAGGGTTTCCAATTTTCCTCAATCCACTAGTCAATATCAAACTTTGACGGAGCCCAATAGCTAAAGCGCCCTACCAAAGCACATAAAGAGAGAGAAGAGACCTCCTGCAGACCCACATCTCTACCCAGCACCATCTTGGACCTATTTCTCCTTGGCTTCCAAGGTTTAATCTCACAAATCCTCCTATCGCATCCCGCAAAACCTCTGGAATTACCTTCTATTCCAACGCCCCCTTCAGATCTCTCCTTCCACTCAGAATAGCAGAAAACCTGATATTTCGAACCTACAGTCGAAACCCTAAAACCATCCACCTCTTTGGTGCTATCTCCATCAACAACGATCCCTTTAGATCTCTTCTTCAGCTCAGAATAGCCAACAAATTGGGTATTCATTTCTTTGTTCGGGACCCTAGGTACACCCACTGCTTCCAAATAAAAAAGGTCGTCGATGATCACAATGATCCTTGTGTCCTTCATGCAGCCATTCAGATTAAGATCTGACTCAACACCTGACAGATAACCCATCGCTATCACCTCATCCATAAGATTCTCATTTAAAAAAGGGTCTGACCCATACTTAAAAAATCTTTTCTTTTTAAAATCTGCTCGGTATTATGCATCAGATTTAAAAATTCCTGCTTGGCTCCACATTACTTCATCCATTGGGTCCATTAAGCACGTCATCTCATATTCCTCCATTCCACCCTAACCCTAACCAGATCCGTACCCTCATCCCTCTACTTGAGCCATGCAGGTTTCTCTCATGATTAGATCTATGGCTCCCATATATACTCTCACCTCTCTCTCTATATACAATCCATCCAAAAGTCACTGAAATTTCTTTCTTTCTATTCAATAACATCAAGTTGACAACACAACTACATCTATTCAATAACATCAAGTCCACAACGCAACTATATCTAAGGACACTCTCCACCCAACCATATACACATGGCCATCATGTGCCCCTCTCAAATGGATAGAACACTCTCCACCCAACCATATACACATGGCCATCATGTGCCCCTCTCAAATGGATAGAAGGGTTTATGTAGGACCATGTCTACATGTTCTTCAGTAGTAGTGGTAAATGATATCCACACAAGTGGGAAAGTGCAAGATCTTTTTAGGGATTTATGTACAGGTGAAGTTCAACTATCACATTAGAGTGTCCGTCAAGGATATGGTGATTTTGAATCAAATTGACGGATCTCTACTCTGAGTGATATTTTGACTATTCAATGCTTTCCAAATTTGTTTTATATTTTAAAAAACAATATTGATAATTGCTACTATGAAGTATTTGTAGAAAAAAAAATCAATTCATATCAATGAATCTCTTCTGTATTTTGCAATTTCTTGTAAAATAATCTAATGGCTATCTTTGAAAGAGCTATCGTGAAGCTTAGTTCTTACTGTTCTGTAAAATTGAAAGCATCTTAAGTATCCATAGATCACTTATAGAATTTGTATTCTTATTGCTTTGTAAAATTAAAAGCATCCCAGTATCCATGGATCACTTGTGGAATTTGTATCCATGTAGCATTGTAAGAGTACTCTTTAAATTTTCATGCAGTTCAATCTTCTAATGAAATTGTTTTTAACCAAATTGACTAGTGCTTCAAATTTCACTTTATGATTTTCAAGCCTTCCCTAAAATTTTGTATGCCAGGAATGAACAAGAAGGGTGAAAATTACATAGAAATAAGCATTCCTATATATTCCATTTTTAAATATTGGTTGTGCAATTTGCTCAGTTTGCCCATGCACTTGTTCTTGCTTGCGATGGTCATCAAAGAATGCAACATAAACTGAGACGTATACTGATTAATAACAGGTTGTTCAATCTGTACGAGGAAGAATTCTTGTTCTGCTTGATGGTGGCATCCGTCGTGGTACAGATGTGTTCAAAGCATTGGCTCTTGGGGCACAAGCAGTTCTGGTATGTAAAATTAATTTTAGTTTGAGGCATCCATAAATACAACATTTTCTTGGTGCATAGAAAAATAATTTTTTTTTTGGGAAAATTGTAATTACACACAACAGAATGATTGAGAAAAAAATCCACAGATCATTGGTGGTGAAATATTTGAGACAAATTCCACAAATCATTTATGTTTTTTATATAAAATAGCAGATAGTTCATGCTTAGATAAATGAGATGGCCAAACCAAATCCATGATTCTTTTGACAGAAGTGCATGCCTCATGTTCTGCATTTGCAATCTCCTATATTGCAGGTTGGAAGGCCAATAATCTATGGCCTAGCAGTGAAAGGGGAATCTGGTGTTAAAAGAGTGCTGGATATGCTCCAGGGCGAGCTTGAACTGGCCATGTCTCTTAGTGGTTGTTCTAGCATCAAGGATATCACTAGATCTCATGTTCAAAGTGAGCATGAAATTATGCGCTCAATGTTATGATAAAGATTTTCATACTTGAGTTTTTTTTTTAGAAATAAATTATGTATAAATTTTTTACACATTATATAAACAAACATAATTTGTCACAAAATAAGATATTTAAGTTAATTGAGCATATTCTGAGCATGAAATTATAGGCTCAATATTATGATAAATATTTTCACATAATTTTACTTTACTTAAGCTTTTGAAATAAACTATGTATAGAATTTTGGCATATCATATAACTACACAATTTTCTTTAGTTCATTGATTTACCATTTACTTTTGGTTTTATGTTCATGTTCAAATAACTATTAGTTTTTTGTTTTTAAACAAAAAAAAATTATGAAATTCTAATTTTATATTTTATGAAATGATTATTAATAACAATGTTAGTTATAATTGATTTATAATTGATTGAATGATAACACTATAATTTTTACAAAATCTTAATTTTTGTTTTTAAACAAAAATTTATGGAATTCTGATTTTTTATTTTTTATTTTGGAAAATTAATCAAAAGAGAGTTATGAAATGATTATCAACAATAATGTTAGTTACAATTGAATGAATGATGACACTATAATTTTTACAAAATCTTAACCATTAGACTTTTGTTT